>CAWTZC010001494.1:0-14596 GCA_963919715.1 Microtus obscurus
CCCGCGTCTCCGCTCTCGCGGCGCGTCCTCTCAGTAGTTTTAAAGTAGAACTTCTCCTATCAGGATTGGAAATGTGTGAGTCCACAGAGTGGGCTCTGGTCCAAATTCTTTATACAAGCCCCCTGGGGCCTCGCTTTTTCTGACAACTCATCCTTTTTCCTTTATTGGTCCTGCCTGGTTATCCTCCCTTGGGTAGGCTTTTCTCTTTCCAATCTTCATAGTTTTCAGTCTAGGAAAAAATAAGGGCCTCACCTGAGTTTCCCAATCCTCCCCTGAAGGCAGCTATCTCTGTAGAGAACTAACTCCATTTGGACATGTAGTTGTAAGTAGAATTGATGATATCACGGTTGTTCTGTACTAGAGGTTTTAAGGAACTTCCACATTATTACCTATAGTGATTGTACCAACTCACATTCTCACCAGTATTCTCCAGTGGGGGAAGTACTCTTAGATTACTCTTTCTTCACTTACTTCTTCACCATTTATGCTCGAATAGTTTAGTGATTGTGAGGAAGA
This sequence comes from Microtus obscurus, assembly GCA_963919715.1. Lineage (NCBI taxonomy): Eukaryota > Metazoa > Chordata > Mammalia > Rodentia > Cricetidae > Microtus > Microtus obscurus. Next base: position 517 of record CAWTZC010001494.1, read on the forward strand.
AACAGGGAGAGGTGTAGCAACCTCAGTCCTCTGTTGTGTTCCTTTTCCTGCCCTGACAAAATAAATTAGGGGAGAAAATATTATCTAAGCTTATAATTCCAGGTTACAACTCAATCTTTCAGGAAATGAAGGCAACAGAAACCTGTAGCCACTGATCACATCTATAGTCAAGAACAGAGAGAATGAATGCATACATGCTTCTGCTCAGTTCCTTACTGAGTTCAGAATGTCCATTCTAGGGAATGGTGCCACCCACAGTGGGTGGGTATTCCCACATAAGTTAAGAGCATTCCTCCCAGACCAACCTAGTATAGATAATTCCCCACTGAGATACTTTTCTCAGATTATTCTACTTTGCATCAAGTTAACAAAAGTAACCACCATGCTCCTTCTCTCCTACTTCTGCTTCTCTACTTACTGTCCCTCCCCTCTCTCTCCTCCTTCTCCCACTATCCTCCACATATTTCCTCTCTCATTTTCTAAATGCTCAAATATAGAAGGTGCTCAATTCCTAAAGACTAATGCGAAAAATTTCTGTTTACTGGACACTAATAAAAGATGACTATATATGCAGATTTTTTTTTCTGGATTTCTTCATCTTAAATTGCCAAGAAGTTCAATTCTTTAGTCCCCTTCTGGTATACTCTTAGGTTCATTTCATCCACCATTTCAGTGTAGGTCACTACTGGGAATTCAAGGGAAATACGTTACTTTTAATTTGGTAGGAAATGATTTCATCTTATGGAGGGCCAGTCACACATCCTTTACCCGAACTTTTACAAATTTATTTTAGCTTTTTATAGAAACTTCTTTTATTTGCAGAAGCAAGTAAAAATTCATCGAATTACTTTGTGTCTTGACAAACTGTGAAGCTGGGGAGCAGGGAACTGTGATAGTAAAGGGGCTGGAGAGTGGAAGGTGCTCTATTGCATCTGTTCTGAGCGTGCTGGCCTGAGAGGAGTATCAGTAATGTCGTGCTGCTTCTTCACAGAGGACTGGTGGAGGGTTGTGCAATATTATTTAAACTAGGAAAGGATGTGTTACGTTTTCATTTATTTATTTTTTAAAAACTATCTTTTCTCCTTTTACATACCAATCCCTGTTCCCACTCCCTCATCTCCTTCTGTTTCCTTTTCCTCCCCCCTCCACCACCATCCACTCCTCAGAAAGGTTTCCCATAGGGAGTCAACAAAGTCTAACACAGTGTTTTTAGGAAGGACCAAGGCCCTCCCTACGATATCTAGGCTGAGCAAGATATTCTTCCAAAGAGAATGGGTTCCAAAAAAGTCAGTACAAGCAGTACAGCGTCGCCTGCATGCGTCTCCGCCTCTGCCGGCTCAGGGCTCAGATGCCTGCGTGCGTCTCCCCTTATGTTTTTTCTTTTTTAAAAAAAGAGGTTGAGCCGGGCGGTGGTGGCGCACGCCTTTAATCCCAGCACTTGGGAGGCAGAGGCAGGCGGATCTTTGTGAGTTCGAGACCAGCCTGGTCTACAAGAGCTAGTTCCAGGAGAGGCTCCAAAACCACAGAGAAACCCTGTCTCGAAAAAAACCAAAAAAAAAAAAAAAAAAAAAAAAAAGAGGTTGACTGTGACCACTAATGATTTATACCCAACCTCTTTTAAATGAAAACAAACATTTATAAACATGCACTTTGGGAATTTGGGCATAATTTTCTCCAAACTGCTTCCTACTTTTTGTTGGGTGAAGTATTTTTATTGTTCACAGAGAACTTTCGGGGTGGGGGGGGGTCTTGTTCTATCAAATCACATTAGTCTGGAAGGAATTCACAGGTTCTCATCTTCTGCAGAAATAAACACAGAACCACTTTTCCAAATAGCATATCCTTAGACCCAAATTTTGAAGTCAAGATGCCTTTATGTTGGTTTAACTTATCAACCCCAGAAACAAATGTCTCTCTCTACAGTACAAAAATTCAAAGAAAACACAATAATATGCATAATCCAGACTCTCTGTGTGTATTCCATCTTTATGTGGCTTATTTTTCTTTACTCCTTTCATCTATGACTGATTGTACTCTTTTATATTACTTTTACTGTCTCTTTAAAGACTATGCTTCTTTTTACAACTGCCTATTCTCTTTTCCTCTCTCTTTCAAGTCTACATATATTTTTAAACACATTGTGTCTTATTGAGAGGTCTTTTATGTCTGAATCTGTCCTATTGTGTATATGAAATTCTTTTCTGACAAGGAGCATTTTAAAATGGTAAGCAGCAGCCCTGGATGCTGGCTCCACCTCTCTTGGCCTTTCAATATGGCAGAGGTACATTTACTGTCAGCTCTGGGACTGCCGGGTGGGAGCTGTGCTCACCACCTCCACTCTGGGAAGCACGGTGCAGCACATAAACCCTTTTTGACTGTGAAAAAGCTAAATCTGCCATGCAGCATGTTGGGAGGCCTGAAAATGTCTCCATGTATGGGAGCGGGAATCGACCATGCTTTCCTGCCTGTACATGCCTAGCAGATCCAAACTAGCTGCTTGCTCAGGCAGGGGTGCTGAGCTACAGGCATGTTCTCAGCTACTTTCTTCCTAACCCCAAGTGGGCATATAATTACTCAGGCCCAAAGTGTGTGGCTGACCACTCTGCTTAGCCCCAAACCTATTGGTGCCATTTTGTAGGTGCAGACTTCTCTTTCATTCCTGGTGGCCAGACAGCACATAAACAGAAGGACATCCCAAATCACCAGCCTCCAGTGAGACTTCTAATAAGTCCACACCTCCCAAACTTCCCTAAACAGTGCCAACAACTGGGAAACAAGTACTCAATGCCCAGAACCAAGTGTTCAGATAACTACAGTAATAAAGAAAGAGTTTATTCAAGCTACCATAATAGATATGTACATATCATTACAGTAAGTTGTTTAGATTCCTTAGACAAAATGTGTATATGTGATGTAACTGTGTTATATGGTGGCTCTATTTTTAATTTTGAGAGACTTCCACACTGGTTTTCATAATGAAAACCCACACACACAAACATCCTCATTAATATTTTCTGAGTTTTGTTTATCTGTTGATTTTTCTAGATGATTGCTGTTCTGTCTGGGGTAGAATAAACTCTGAATGTTGTTTTGATTTGCATTTCCCAGTCTGATAAGGATGTTGAATATTTTTCATGTGTTTAGTGGCCATTTGACTTCTTCATTTCATCTGTTCAGTTATCATGCCCATTTGATGGTTAGAGACTTTGCTATTTGATTATTTATTTCTGAGTTCCTCAATTATTCTGAATGCTAGTCCCTTGTCATACTAGTACTTAGCAAAGACTTTCTCCCATTCAGTAAGTTGTCTCTTCAGTCTGTTCTTTCTTTCTTTTACTGTGAAGAAGCTTCTTGATCTGATGAAATTTCATTAGTCAGTTCTTGCTATTATTTACCAATATACTAGACTTCTATTTCGAAGGTTATAAGCAATTCCCTGGACCCATACTGATTCTTTGTTTGGTCACTTCACATCCAATAGGAATGGGAGATTTGTGGCATAAAGACATGAAAACACAGAGGTGTCTGCTCCCATAGATGAAAGAGTCAACTGTAAAATATCTTCCTTTTTGAAAAAAACATATTTAATTTTAAATTGCACACATATACACAGGCACACATGCACACACATAAACATATATGTATGTTCATCTGTATGTATGCATATATGTATGTGTGTGTATGAGGGTAATATGTGTATGTAAGTACACAGTGCCCACAAAAGATAAATGTAGAGAACAAGTGTAGACCCGAGTGAATGTGTGTTGTTTAACATGGGTCCAGTCATGTCAAAGATCAAGGTTTCAGCTCTATAGTAGTTAACAAAATCTTTTCCAGGTTAGACTCGGGGATATGTCAAAGTCTTCCTTTCTGGACCATGTGTGGATATTGATAGTATGTGCAGAAAATGTCCACCATAGCTTTCCCCAAAATGTTTGTGTGAAGATGGCCACCCTACAGAGAGTGGCCCAATGGCTAATCTTTAGTTAAGCCTGCCTTCTTGATTCAGATATATATTAACCTATTCTCCTTGTTTATCTGTATGAAATAACCAAACTCCCTGTTCTGTATATAATTATCATACTGAACCATATGTGGGGCACCCTTTGGTTTCTTCATCAGAGATCCCAGACCACCTGATCTCAGCATTTCTGTGTGTCTGCCACTTCTGCCTTAGTCAGATTAATCCCTGAGTTTGCAATGACACATCTGACGGAGAAGTTGAATTCATCTGGACTTGGAGTTGTGGGTGGTTTGGGCTCACTTGACTTGGTCTCTGGTCTTTTAGAAGAGCATTCATACTGTAAGAGACATCTCTTAAGATGACTCTTAGTATACTACCATGGGGAAGCTAGGGCATGCTGAGGGTCTTTCCTGAGTCCATTTGCTGAGGAATATTCTATCTTGATCTGTATGTTTTCGCAGAGTGCCATATTGTGAACCTGCGAAACTCCCCGCATCCCTAGGAGCACCTTCTTCTTTGCCCAGCATTCACTGTTTAGCTGCTTTGTTTTACAGATTACAATATTTCTGAATTTCACCCAATGTCGCCTCCTCCATCTTTCAATGTTACTTGGCTTTCTCTGGGGCTTCTAAAAATGTGGTGGGTGTCTATGTTTTTCTCTTACCTCTATCAAATGGTCTATTTTGAATGTGAAGCTTGCCTTTTTGGTTTATCTACAGTCAAATACATTTACCTGAACTTTCAGCTGGATGAATTTTGAGAAGTAAAAGAAACAAAACAAAAAAACAACCTCAGTCTTTCGTTGGATAAAGTTTTATCCATTTTAGATGATTGAGCCTATATACAAACTTGTTCTTACTGTTAGGAGAGTTGACCGAGATTCATTTTCTTCTTTCAATTAATTCCATAGAGTCTCATTCTTTTCGTTATCAATCTATAAACAAATATTTTAGGGTGTTTAGATGCAACAGGAGTGTGGATTGTAAAAATAAGTGGAAGCTGGACATGATACAGAACAGTGCTATAATCCCAGCACTGTGGAGGCTGAGGCAGGAGGATTACTGTAAGTTTTGAGGCCACCTGTAGTTACGTAGTAAATTCTAGACCAGCCTGGGATACCAAATACCAAACGAAAACAAAAACACAGAACAAAAAAATTCCACTAAGCAAAAATTTAAAAATCAGTGGAAACTGCCTTGAAGGCCCCATCCTCGAGCTGAAGTGAAGCCTGCGCAGAGATGTCTATTTCAGATCTGGTGATAAACAAAAAATTCCTCTTCTCAATCAAATCCCAACCTTAACAGTTAGCTCCCCTGTTAGTGTGTTTCCTAACACTGGAGGAGCGCTGCGTTGGCAGATGTCTTTGACTTAGAAAGCTGCTGGGGTAAAGAATTCTTTGACAAACGGTAGTTTTTGGAAGTCAAGTACTCTGCTGTGTTCAGGGACAGAGGTGGACTGCAACGTCAGAACTGAGCGTCTGCTCCGTATACCATCCAAACTGCAATAATGGCTTCCTTGGATTTAAGCTCCTCCTCTCTCTTGTACAGCTGTCCACTTTTTTTCAGTGAGGTCACAGTTTTCAGAATTTCATCTTTCCAAATTACAACATTTGGGTCTTGTGTTTTTTGGAACTGGGATCAACAGGATTTTTATCTTTAGAGATTTTATACTTCAGGGAATTTTGTCTTTTAGGATTTCAATATTTAAGATTACGGAAAGCTTACGTGTATCTTTCAGGGTTCTGATTGGCGCTGGGGCAACAGGCCAGTGTGCTTGTTAAGAGTCCACCTTTGATCCTGTTCCCGGATCTCTGCACTGCTGCTGAAAGATGGGGAAAGGAGGAAGAGCCTTAGGCTTGTGCTCTCCCTCTCGGTAAGCTGAAAACCTTTGTTGTTCATGAGTAGTAGGCATTTCTAGGTGGCATTAAAATAATTGTTATTTTCCTATTATTTTTCTTATAAAGTGGATAAAACAATTTTCCAACATTTCCTCTCTGAAAAGCCCCACATGAAGCCGTCGCTGGTAGTCCCCTCTTAAGGAAGGGAAAACTCTCAGATTGTTGGAGACATCTTGGGGTCATCCAGTAGAGTATAGACAGGGCAGCACCTGAGCAGAGGGTGAGCATTGCCCTCCACGTCAGCCCCAGCACCTGCTGGTGTCTAAGGACACGGAAGACGACCAAAAGCTGCTGGTGAGCAGCGTGTGGAAACTTTCTGTACGCTGGTTTGGGAGCCCCTCCTGAGCCAGTGAAGCATTCTTGATTAGCAGGAGCTGAGATCCACCTGGGAATTCTCCCACCCCAGCCCAATGGTCTGTGAGGTCCGCATGGAAGTCTCCTGCCCACTCTAGCCTCTTCTCTGGCCAAGTTGCTCTACTGCAATGGTTTACTAGTTCCTGAGAGTTTTCACCTCAAATGTGTTTTAGAAAACCAGGATAATAGAAAACCAAAAACTCCCCTGATATGGGAATGATTTCTTATTAATAAAGAAACTGCCTAAGCCCATTGATAGGCCAACCTTTAGGTGGGTGGAGTAAACAGAACAGGATTCTGGGAGAAAGAAGCTGAGAGGGAGTCGCCATGATGCTCCCACTCCAGGCAGACACAAGTTAAGATCATTCCTGGTAAGTCAGCTCGTGGGCTACACAGATTAATAGAAATGGGTTAGATTAATATGTAAGAGCTAGCCAATAAGAAGCTGGAACTGATGGGCCAGGCAGTGTTTAAAAGAACACAGTTTCCGTGTAATTATTTCGGGGCATAAGCTAAACATGTGGGTGTCCAGGAGCGGGGAACACAGCCCTGCTGCCCCTCATTACAACAGAGTGGCACCCAACGTGCTAATGAACTCCATGTAAAACCTGAGAGGGCTTAAAAAGGACAGAGAGAGAATTTAAGATAGCTTTTTGCTGTTTCTGGGTTGTGTACCGCAAAGAAATTATCCTGACTCAGCAGCAGGAAAAAACTGGCTGTTTTAAAATGCCGGCTTTCTGGGCTGTGCCGCAATTGCGATCTCTGTCTGGCTCCTGCGGGAGACAGAACTTTTGAATGGAATATTTGGAATAAATTGCTATGGCTTGCTTGATGGCATTGTGGACTGCTGTATGCCTGGAACTCTGCGCAGCTCAGGGGCACCAAATGGCTCTGAGCCAGGAGCTGCTCAGCTCCGCCATGATGAACTGTGCTGGTCTCAGGCAGGAACTACCTTAATTACTGTGATAACAGCGCACTTAAGGTTTAGACTTGGCAGGATACAGGTGATACCGTACAAGGTGCAACTTAAGTTTTTAAGAAGTGCTTAACATTTTAAGAAGTGCTCCTGGATGGTAAAAAAAAAAAACATGCAGATTCACAATATAACAGATTTCAGACATAAAAGACCTTTATGGATCACAATGTTGGATAAATGTACGTAGGCTTGAGAGAGAGAAGAAAAATAATATAGAGAATAAAGTTAATGTTTTTTTTTAAATAAAAAGGTAAAGTCTTTAAAGAGACAGAGTACAGATAGTTATAGATTAAAAGAAATAAAGAAAAATAAGCCACGTAAAATGGAAAATTCACAGAGAATCTGTATTATGCACATTGTGTTTTCTTTAAAATTTTTGACTGTGAAGGAGCTAAGTACAGAGAGACATTTCATTATATGGGCTGCCAAGTGAAACCAGAATGGATTTCATGAGGATTTTATGACTTCAGAATTTGGGTCTAAGGACATGATGCTTTGGAAAGGGTCTTCTTTCGTTTTCACAGAGGATGAGACCCTGTGGATTTCTTCTATTCCGATTTGGTATGATAGACCTCGCCCTCCTGAAAGGTTACTGTGAACATCCTCAAAAAATTACTTCACTCAACTGCCAACTGAGATGACCCTGGCACACAGGTTACACCATGAAAGATCTAATTAACGACGCCCCCATTCAGCAGGAAGCAGTTTAGAGAGAAAAAACTGCGCCCATGTTCCCAAAACATTGTTTATAAATGTTCTTTTACATTTAAAGGGGGATATGATATAGATATAAATACCTTGCATTGGTGTGGATTTTAAGGTCAATTTTGTTATATGTATATGTATTTCTGATCTTGATTAAGGTATTGTGATTATGTAGTTCATTTTTAAAATGTAATGTATAATTAAGAAATATAGGTTGTTGTTGAATAATCATAAATAATAGTCAAGCTTGTAGTAATGTTAGATTTTCTAGATATATAGAGATATATTTCAATTAGATAGGCATTCTTCATATCTTTCAAAGACTGCAGAATATGGCATTTAAATATTTTAATAACTTGGGGTTTTTCATGACAATGAGACACGTCTGCTCCTGGCAGCACCAATCTACTTCAGGAAGAAGATGGGCATCAAAGAGGATCCTTATGGAGCTTGATAGCCATTTGGGCAAGAAACTGCTCTGCTTGCCTGGACTGTTGCATAAACTGGACACAAAGAACTGCAGAGAGGACTGCTAAACTTGCCTAAAGGTGAGATGGTCTTTGGGTTCCTGATTCATGGAAAGGTCCTACGAGACATTCTGCAGGACACAGCAGAAAGTGACTGAACTGTCTTTGAAATTTCCTGCTTCATGGAAACGTCTGTTGGATACTGTGGGCCTGAAGGCCGAAGATGGATGCCCCAACGGTACAAAAGAACTTTGGGTGACTGTCCAGGCAGTGAGATGTCTCTGTCATTTCTAGAGCGTTTGATTTCATGTTTACTTAGGTAGTTTTATATCCTTCTGGAGTCTTTGATGGAGTTGAAGAATGGTTAGTTATAGTTATAGTTTTCCTTAGTTATGATAAAAGATAAAATACATATAAATATTGTAACTGTAATTCTTGTTTGATAACTGTTTTGCTATATGTAATTTTACTATGTTAAAATGAAAGCCTTTCTTTTTGTTTAAACAGAAAAAGGGAAATGATATGGAATGATTTCTTATTAATAAAGAAACTGCCTGAGGCCCATTTGAGTAGGGGCCACCCTTAGGTGGGTGGAGTAAACAAAACAGGATTCTGGGAGAAAGAAGCTGAGTCGGGAGTCGCCATGATGTTCCCACACCAGGCAGATGCAGGTTAAGATCATTCCTGGTAAGCCAGCTCATGGGCTACACAGATTAATAGAAATGGGTTAGATTAATATGTAAGAGCTAGCCAATAAGAAGCTGGAACTGATGGGCCAGGCAGTGTTTAAAAGAATAGGGTTTCCGTGTAATTATTTCGGGGCATAAGCTAACCATGTGGGTGGCTGGGTGCCAGTAACACAGCCCGGCTGCCCCTCATTACAACACTCCCCCTTCTCTAGGAGCTGGTCCCAAGGAGCTCTTACCTAATCTGGATCAATTTTCCTCACAAAGCTGATAGAAGAAGAGGAATTGCGACCTTAAGAGGATGGTGAACGTCATGCCAGTATTCCAGGAAGAGGAGTTGATCTTCTCTGAGGAACAAATATTACTCTAGAAGAAAGTAGCCAATTCCCATCACCTGAAACACACAGGCACCTGGGAACAGAGTCACACCACAGTGAGCTCCTGCAGGGCTGCAGCAAGCAGCTCCGAGCCTGCACAGAGGGCTGGGAGATAAGGCAGAGATGTTAACCCATTAGTCTGCACTGGACGCAACTGGTGTTCAGTCCATCCATTAGCATACCGCGTGACTCATCGCTGCAGATCTTGGCTTTGAACATGTCAACTCTTCAGGCACGGCAGTCTGAAGCTTACATTAGAACTTGTGCCAATGGTCCAAGATTCTAGTCTTGAAATCCTTTGCTTCTCCTCTACTCCAGTTTCTCCACATAACATCTTTTCAACCCTTGCATCAAACCATCTGGGTCTCTTCTCCAGGCAACCCCCAATACAGCATTTTTATAAAAAGCATTAGTGAGCAAAGCTTTTGCTAACTATCCTACACAGATGAAAAAGGGATACAGGACACACAACCCATTTTCCTACAACCTCCATCCTCCTCCACATGGCTGTTCTCTGTCAAAGTCATCTCAGGCTCTCATATTTGTCCACTCTACTCACAAAATGCACTGTTCTGCAGGTCCCTGTCCCATCAATACCAGATCCCAGGTTCCTGGCTCACCACCACCAGGTCCTAGGTTCCCTTCTCAGCAGCACCAGATCCCAGGATCCCTTCTCACCACCAACACTGTTCCAAATTCTTGTTTCTCACAGAACTTGCCAGCTCTCTCAGTTTCCCATCCCACCAGGAAACCAAAGTGGCACATCCTGATTTGGAGACCCAGCTTTTGAAATAGAACAGATGGATTCATATAGATCAGTATTTTGTGTACATGCTTTGAATCACATCTGTATATTACCAAAACAAGTATATTCTGTTCTTTCCATATTCTTGACAACATTTTAGCTACATACTTTCAATAACTATTAAGACAACTGATAGGGTAATTTACACAAAAAGTATATTATATGTGTAGCATATAAGTCTATGTGTAATATGTTCATGGCTACTTTTCCCTGAAGACTGTGCCTTCTCACTGGGTTCTCACACAGAGGAAGAAATAAGGCACCACTCGACATTCTCAAGAGAACTCTAATCCAGATTGTGAGTGCCTTGACTTCAAGGCAAATTTTTTTTTTAATTTCCCACTTCCTCTTACAATCAGCTTGGGTGTGATGATTTCTGCATCTAGATCTGGGTAGAATATGAGCATTCAGACCACAGCAAGTATACACTCGTGTTTCCACTCTTCAGCTACACTTGACTTAACATGAGATGTTTCTGCTCAGTAAAGCCCCCTGTGCATCTCCTACCTGACCAGAACACTACAAGACAAGAAAATATCCTTTAAATTTTGAGCAAAGACAAGTTCCAGCAATTGCTTCCAGATGGGAAAACAGGATTGTAAAACAGTTCATCAGCTATCTTCTTCGAAAATGTCAGTCTTGAAAGAGGAAGAACTCTGTGGTTTCCTTAGATAAAAGGAGACTTGTGGGCAAGTACAATCTGTGATGCTTGCTGGGTCCCGTGTGGCAGTAAATGCTCTCAGCTCTTGGCATACCAGAGTAAGATCATTGTTCAAGGGATTTCCTGGACCTTCCTAAGCAACAACTACAAAGGAGATTTCTCAAATCTAATCCTGGGGTTTTTGTTAGTCTGTGACTCTTGAGGGGAGCATTATCATTCCCACGTATATAACTTCATTCAAACTATATATCATCTGTGCACACACATATATAATATGTAATTTTAGGTAAACATTAAATAGTATGTTTCTCTGTGACCTTTTCAAGTATCATGTGTTATTCACCCCCCTCTCCTCAGTTAAAGCCATCTCCTTTTCTTCCTTTCATGGCACCCATGTCCTGCTATTTCCCTCCCTGGAGCTCCACCTCATGAGGTGATCATGCTAACCTTACATGGACTGCGAGCTATACTATGGATGGCGGTGCCAAGGTATCCAGAAAGAATCCCTACGAGTGTGTTCTGGTCAGTTTTCTGTCAACTTGACACAAGCTAAAGTTCTTTGAGAAGAGGGAAACTCAGTTAAGAAAATGCCCCTACCAAATTGGCTTGTGGGCCAGCCTGTGGCACATTGCATCCATAGATGATTAACACCACAAGGAGCGGTACAAGTCCTAGGTTGATGGCCCTGGATGGTATAAGAAAGCAGGCGGATCAGCCATGCCAAGTAAAGCAGGAAGCCACATTTCTCCACAGCTTCTGCATCAGTTCCTGTCTCTTGAGTTTCTGTTCCTGCCTTTTCCTCCCCAAGTTGCTTTTGGTCATGGTGTTTCACTACAGTAATGGAAACCTTAAGACAATATGCAGCTTCCTTTCAGAAGTTCAAAGCAGAATTCTGTTTGCATACAGAGCAAATGGAGACACGTTAGAAGCAGTGAATCCGAGTTAAGAGTATTGGGCGATTTTGATTTGTTGTTTTTGATATTTTACTTTACAATGGAATGTGCATGCTTGTGTCTCTGTGTCAGTACATGTATATGTGTGTCTTAGGGGGCATCCACAGAGATCATCAAAGGTGATGGGATCCTCTGGGGCTGGAGTTACAAGCAATTGTGAGCTGCCAGACACGAGTGATTAGAAATGTACTTGAGTCCTCTACAAGAGCAGCAAGCACCCTTAACTACGGAGCCATCTCTATAACACTTGTCCAGTTTTTAAATCTATTCTAGGAATTTCTGGGCCTCAAATCATTTCCTAATAAATAATTCTAGACAATGAGCAGACTGTGCTGATCTTAGTGACTTTTGACATGAAGAAACATTGATGCTCATGGATATCATTTTCATATTCATGTCTCCAGCTTCAAACAGCTTCATTAGACTCTCTCTCAGATAGAAACTGAGGTCTTCCTATCATCCTTCTGCTTCTTACCTTATCAATTAACCTTGGCAGAACCATAAGACACAGCTTTAAAAATGCAGATGAGATAAAATGGACGCTCCATATAAAAACGGAATCCCACTTAACCTACGACTCCAACTCTCAGCCTTTCACACACCTGCTACTTGACTGGAAGACGTCATTTTATCACTTACGTTTTCAAATTCTTTACACAGAAAATGGAGATGAACATGTCTATTCATGTGATAAATGGCAGTGATGATTAAGTTGGAAGGCTGAGGAGACAGCTCAGTGGGGAAAAGCAATTGCTCCTCAGTTGCAGAGACCGGAGTTCAGAGCCCTAGAGCTCACATCCATTCCTATAGGGAGAGGGGAGACAGAGATAGGGTAGTTCCCACAAGCTAGCTGGCCAGGTAGCCTGCTGTAGAGAAGTAGGAATATAACAGGAATCCTGTCTCAAACTAGGTGGAAGGCAAGGACCAACACCAGAAGTTGTCCTCTGACTTCTACCAACATGCCTAGGTGATGTGGGAGTGATTTCTTATTAATAAAGAAACTGCCTGAGCTCTTTGATAGGCCAACCCTCACGTGGGTGGAGTAAACAGAACAGGATTCTGGGAGAAGGAAGCTGAGTCGGAGTCACCATGATTTTCCTACCAGAGGCTAGAATCACCCCGGTAAGCACACCTTGGGGTGCTACACAGATTATCAGAAATGGGATAGTCCAGGTGCAAGAGCTAGCCAATAAGAGGCTGGAACTAATAGGCCAGGCAGTGTTTGGAGAATACGAGTTTCGGTAATTATTTTGGGGCATAAGCTAACCAAGATGGGCGGCCGGATGCCGGGGACCTAGTCCCTGCCGCTCCTCTTTCAACAAATTGCAGCCCAACATGGGGCTAAATCCACTTTGAAAACCTGAGAAAGCACGGCTTCCTGGGGCTGCACTCAGCATAAAAAAGCATTTCAAGGCTACGTGGCTGGATGTTTCTGTTCCCGCTTGGGATCGAGGAGAATGCTCTGAGACCTTGCCGATGGCTCCAAAAGCGGCTCCACACCCGTTTTCAGACTGCACAATGCTCTGCGTGTCAGATTTGGTTGTAACTTGGATGAAAAGAGTTTCTGTGCTGCATGCTCAGTCTCAGAATTAAGCTGCTGAGTGCGGCTCAATGTGGGACTATGCTGTGTGCTCTGGAACTGTAAGCGCAGCTCAGGCGTACCAAATAGATCTGAGGCAGGAGCTGCTGCTCCATGCTAAACTGTGTGCTACCTCAGGCAGAAAACTGCCAGAATTACCATAATAATAGCATGCAGTTAGGTTTAGGACTTGAAAAGGTACAGGTCGATACTGTACAAAAGATGCAACTTAAGTTTTTAGAGAAGTGCTTAACATTTTAAGAAATGCTCCTGGATAGTAAAAAAATTACAGATTTACAATAAAACAGATTCAGACAGACCACCAAATGGACTTTCAAAAGCTTATGTTGGTTGAATGAGGCTTGAGAAAGAAATAAATATATATAGAGAGAAAATAAAGTTAATGCTTCTTGGGTGTATAAAAAGGTAAAGTCTTTAAAAAGACAAAATACAGATAGTTATAGTTTAAGAGAAATAAAGAAGTAAAAATAAGCCATATAAAAGGAAAATTCTACAGAGAGTCTGGATTATGTACATTGTGTTTTTTTTTAAGGAATTTTTGACTGTGGTTAAAGCTAAAGTACAGGAAAGACATTTCATTATATGGGCTGCCAAGTGGAACCAGAAATGGATATCATGAAGATATGACTTCAGAA
>CAWTZC010001495.1:0-15912 GCA_963919715.1 Microtus obscurus
GAATGTATAGTGCATGCTTTCAGCATGAGCTATCGCTCCAGAGGCTCCTCACCCTACATTCTTAGCCTGCGGGAGTACAGCGAGGCTAGACATAGTTCTTCCCTTATCCACAGCACGGACTCCTAAGGTGCCAGCTGTCTTGGGTTACAGTAAATTTAGGACTTTTCTGGGGTGTGAGGATATATATATATATAATATATATATATATAATGTAAAATCAGAAAAGTTTTTAAACAAATTGGAGTTAGTTAAAACTGACCCCAGTGGTGGCCTGTTGGAGCAATTCCATCCTACTACCCAAAAGAATCTGCTCAATCATGGGGACATGCTCTAGTCCAGAACAGTACAATCTCTAAAGATCTTGGAATAGTTAGAAAAGGTAGTGTTTCAACTGAATTGCTATACTGGAAGGCTGAAGCCTGGAGCCAATCCCCGCTCAACCTTGTTGCTGGAAAGGGGAGGCTCATCTTTGGTATAAGCCGAGGCAGAAGAGAGCAGAGCCAAGAGTTGGAGCCCAGCACTTGAGGACAGTGGACAATCATTTCATACCCCTACAGCTCATTCTGGAAGCAATATGCATGCCTCAGCAAATTATTTATCATCATTATCGTTATGATTGCTGTTTCTTGTGTGCCTGTACGTGTGCCTGTATGTGAAGCGGTCATCTGGTCGGAGGCCCAGTCTCTCTATTGTCATGCTGTGTGTACCAGGCTCTCCATCCCATGGGCTTCGAGGCTCACGTCTCCACCTCCCACCTCAGCACAGAAGCATGGGCATTACAGGTCCCTTCAAGTAGCTCCCAGCTTATCTGTGTTTGGGGGACTTGAACTCAGGTATCTGTTGCAGCATGCTTTATCTGCTGAACTCCCTCCCCAGCTTTTGATAAGTTTTTTTCTAAAACTAGTAGAACCGGAGTTCCTATGCTTATGCCTAAAATGGGAATGAGAAAAATCAAAACTATTAACTTGTCCTGTGCCAGCAAGTGAGGCAGGACTGCTCTAAGAGAGCCCTAAGGAGGAAGGGGTGCTAGCCAGCTGCAGAATACAGGAAATGAGCCTGGCATGCTACAGAGGATAAGATAGAACAGTTATTGTCACAAATACTTGTACAGAGGAAACAGAAAGAAGCCACCCAGAGAAAGGACTCCTCCATGCAGACTAGGGAGCAGGCTGGGATGCTGCTGCCAGAGCCCCAGGGATGTTCAGGTTAATAGAGCTGCAGAGGCGGCCCTCTTGGAAAGAAGCAAATTCGGTGGTCCTTGTCACACAAGAGAAATGGGAGGACTCGCCACTGCTTGTGCTTCCGCAAGCCACTGAACCCAAGACTCTAGGAAGAAACCCAGTTGTGTGGATTTTTTTATTTTATTTTTATTTTTTTTTTTTGATTTTTTGAGACAGGGTTTCCTCCGTAATTTTTTGGTTCCTGTCCTGGTAGTTTGTAGACCAGGCTGGCCTTGAACTCACAGAGATCTGCCTGCTCCCCTGCCTCCCGAATGCTGGGATTAAAGTAGTATAAGGGCAAGGATAGAAGTCTACCAATCCACAAACTTCTCATTTCTGTTTAAGTTTGGGCAGATTTTTCCTGGCTACTTGACATTCCCACACATTATAGCTGCCACCATGCAAGTTGCTGAGGACTGAAAGAAGGCAGAGTTCAGGGCAGACAATGGTTGGACGAGTTAGCAAAAGGAAGGATGACGCTATCGCAGACATCTGCCTGGCATCATTGCAGAGCTGACACAGTGAGCTAAATAACACCACGGCAAGGTGGAGAACTGACTGGCAACTCACCAGGGGTTGGAAGAACGACCAAACCTCATCTATACCAGCCAAGCTTTCACCAGGATGACCCCCTCATCTGCCACTCTTGTCGATGAGGAAAATGTGGGTGTTTAGCACCCAAGCAGGCAGCAAACCCCAGCCATGAGGCCGACAGACCTTCACAGCCCTAGAATTCATCTTTGCCCTGTTTTAAAGGTGTAAGGGATCCGACAGTCTAGAAATACACCAAATGAAAGCAAAATTCTCCCACAATCCTCTCACCCAGAGACACATGCTCCTGAAAATTTTCTCCATGTGTTTTTCAAAAAGTATGCGGTACAATTTTCTTTCCATAAGAACACATGAAGAAACGGCTGCCCTGCCCATATCAGCACGCAATGATAATCTTTCTAGAAAGTTCTAACTTCTGGCTTTCTTTGGAGATTGTCTTACTTAGGAGCTGTGAAGGACCCAATTGATCCTCCACAGCTCTGAAATAATGGGGTATTGGGTTCCTGCTTCTTGCTGCAGAAAACCCCAAGCAGAGTACAGCACCTGCAGCTGGATAAACTCCATGTCGGGCCTGACTTTAACCTCTTTCTGCCCCTTTCTCTAACAAGAAAAAATTCTAAAATCCAAATCTTGTGGTTGAACCTGTCTAGGAAGTTTGTGGATGCTTTCTAACCACCGTTTATCCACATTCTTTGCCCTCACCTCCATCTGACCCTGCACCCAGGAAGGAGGGCAATCAGTTGCTAACATCCTCTACCTCACTGACTCGGCTCTGGAGGCATCTCCCCAGCTGGGCTTCTCAGAGCTGGGTGGCTGCGCACTTCCAGCAGGCCCTGCTTGGCAAACAAAGAACAATCAGTGCTTTGTTCTCAGTGTGCAAACCCTCGGGGCAGGCACAGGCTCCCTCCTGACCTTGTCCTGCTGTATTGGAACTTCCTAGTCCTCTGAGTGCGTGGAGAGCTGAGAGCCGGAAAGGAGAGGGCACAGAGCAGGAGAGACCTTCCTGCAGTCCCGGACAGGAAGCTGAGAACCATTGGGACAACAGTCCTTGCCAAGGCCCTGGCTCCTTCCACTTCCGGTAGCTGCTCCCACGGAGGGAAATGCTGCCACAGTTCTGCGTTACTTGTGTTTGTTTTTTTAACAACTACAGACTCCTTCAAAGCTCCTTCTGAGATATCAAAAACATGCCTTGGCACCTGCCCTAAGCAGGTGCTGGTACCACCTAGAGGGCTATGTCTGTACACCCGAAGAACACTGCAAAGTAGTTAAAATACTAGAATCATTTCAAATCAATGAGATCTCTATCGCTTCTGATACTCTAAACCGGAAATGTTCTGATGATCTAAAACCAAAGTGTTCTATGTTTTTCAGCTAAAATTTAACTATGTGTCTGTGGCTGGATGTGGGCACATGTGGGGGGGGTTGTGCCCATGAAGGCCAGAGGTGGTGGGCGCTGGAGCAGAAACTGAGGCCCTCTCTAAGATTTTAGTCACTGAGCCATCGCCCTGGCACGCAGCATAAAGTTTGCTTTGTTTTAATGTGAATTCATTGACTCACCACACTTGGCAGTGGTCACTTTAAAACTGAAATAAACAGGAAGTTCATTCAAACTGCACCCTTAAAGAAAGCTATATTTTGTTCGAAATTATTTTTTTTAATAATACACTAAAAGAAATTTAAGAACTGGGGTAAAATTCCCACTAAAAGGGAGGACTTTTAAAATATAATCTCAGGGCTAGAGAAAAGTGCTCTACAGTTGCCAGCACTGCTGCTCTTTCCGGGACGAGGATTGAGTTCAACACTCACATGGCAGCTCCATAGCTGTAGTTTCTATTCCACGGCGGGCAGTGCCCTCTTCTGGCCTCTGGGGGCACTGGGAGTACAAGAGGTGCGCAGACATACATGCAGGTACATGTACACAAAAGCAAAACATGCACATACAGTATTCATACACACAAAGACATTCATACACACAATTAAAAATAAAGTAAAATTAAAACTCCAGCGGCCCAGGCCTCCCCCACCACCCCTCCATCTCAGCCGCTTGCCCTAAGGCAGGCTGCATCCACGGGTTTACACCTCCCGGGAAGCCAGCTGTGGGGAGCTCAGCAACCAGGAAGACTCCTGCTCTAGCAAGGGGCAGGGTTTGGTTCCTGGCACCCACATCGAGATACAATCGCGTGAGCCCCAGTTCTTCAGGGATTAATTAACCCACCATATGAAACATCCAGGTCTTCACTGGCATTCAATCTTCTGAAATATACGATTTAGGAACAGAGGGAAGAGTCAAGACTACGATACAGCCTGACAGCCCAGAGGTTTCTGGGAAAGCAGGTGAGAAGGAAAGGCACTGTCCTTTCTATTTGTCTACTGAACATTTTCAATGCTCTTGGTCATGATTTCACCAATGAATTCCTCTGATATTATACTTCTGTAATCATTTTCTTTTTCTTTCCTATCTATTTATTTATTAATTATAATATCTGCCCCAGGGTATGTTGCAGGCCAGAGAGGTAACCAGACCTCATTACAGATGGCCAGGAACAATTATGTGGTTAAAATGAATCCCCAAGATGGAGAATTTTGAACCACTGAGCCATCTCTCCAGCTCCTCTTGTCAATCATTTTCACTCAAAATAAATCTGCATCTTTAACACTCAAAGAAAATGGATAGCTTCAAATGAATCCAAGAGCGTGCCTGAGCTTGGATCCAGCACCCACTCAGGCCAAGTGAGCTGGGGTGTGTCTATGGACCCCAGCTCCAAGGGGTGTGAGGCAGCAGATCCTGGCTCCCAGGTCACCCAGACTGTTCAGCCACACCAGGCTGCACATTCAGTGTGAGGGCCTGTCTCAAAAACTAAGGTGACAAGCGATGCAGCCAGTGTTGGACCTGCAGCCTTCATATTTACATGCATGGGAAAGTGTACGTACACCCAGACATGCACGGAAACAGGTACACGCTACACAAACGCAGAAAGAAGTGGATAGATAAATAGATATGTATGAATAACATGTATTTTGTTTTTGGGTTAAAGCAATAACAGTGCCTGCAATCCAGAGTCTTATTTGAGAAACAGAACACTCTACCCTTGATAGAAAGTTCCACATTATCCATTAAATCATCTGTCTCCAAGCAATCACTCTTGTGTCTTGTTTAAAATTATACATTTGGGGGGCTTTTTATGAGATGCTCTCCAGTGTGGTTAAGAGCATTGCCTGCTCTTCCAAAGGTTGAGTTCAATTCCAACCACATGGTGGCTCACAACCATCTGTAATGAGTAAGGTCTGGTGCTGGCCTGCAGACAAACACAGACAGAATATTGTATACATAATAAAAAATAAAAAAATAAAAAAATAAAATTATACATTTGTTCCCTCTTATATGTAAAAGAACATACATAAATCACATTATAAGTTTTTTTTTGTATGATGTTTCTCTTACCACGAGGTATGGATTTATCCTTGGTATTTATTCATGGAATGCAACCTCTCAAGAGAATGTGAACCAGCCGAGCCATCACTCGAGAGAGAGAGAGAGAGAGAGAGAGAGAGAGAGAGAGAGAGAGAGAGAGACTAACATCAACAAGTTTGAGACACACCTTGACTCATGGATCAATGTGCCAGTCAATGAACTTGAGTATGAACTAAAATGTCTTGTGTGGACATTTTTTGTGGACACGTGTTTTCAGGTTTGCTTGATAAATATCTAAGCACTTGAAACTGATAGGTCATCGGGTAGGTGTATGGATACGAAATGTTTTTTAAAGCCGAGTATGGAGGCACATACCTACAATCTCAGGCAAATGGAGGTGAATCCACAAGCTCACCAGTTGGAGGCCAGCCTGGGCTTCGCAATGAGACCATATCTATTGCAGACAAACAAGCTCAGAAACTTGACACATTCTCTCCAAAGCAGCGGCAGCTTTTTACATTTCCACTAAGACTGGGCTAGGGGTCCAGGCACTCTGATGTCTTTGCATAAGACACTTGGTGCTGACCATTTTTTACCCTGTTTTACAGAAGTATGTGCGCATCACCAGAACGGCTAGTTACATTTGAATGCTACGCCCCAGCATCCCGCTGTGAAGAGCATCTGGACCAGGCTGCCCGCGGATATCTAGAGAATGGTGTCACTGTGCACAGTGTCATTCCCAAGACTGGGTTCCAGACTGTATGATAAAAGCAGTTATCTAGCATAGCAGGTAGGCATGGGCCTTGACTATTTTAGCTTGACTATGGATGGAACCAGGTGCTTGAAGTTCCTGCCTAATGATGTGACCGATCAAGCTGAATATAAGGCTCTGCTCCCCTAGAGCTGCCTTTTTCGGGGTGTTTGTCTCAACGACAGAAAAGCTGCTATATTGATTTCCCTCTATTTTCCTTTTTCGGGGCTTTCAGTCATCCCCTATAGGGGGCAAAGCATCCTCTATGTGCAAACTGTGGGTGCTTGGAGCTGGCTGCGCTCACCGTGGGCTGGGTATCAGCAATATTGGCTAATTCTAACCATTGGCACTGGTTAGAAATGCAGTGAGCTCTGGGCCCTGTCTCTGAATGTTGATTGAGCTGATAGTCACGCCACCGCTTAGGAGGTGTGATGAGCCATGGTGAACCAGCGTAGGTTTGTAGACTACCCCTTAGATGGGGAACTTTTAAAGAGAAAGACAGAGGCCGGGCGTGGTGGACGCCTTTAATCCCAGCACTTTGGAGGCAGAGGCAGGCGGATCAGGATTGAGACCAATCGGCTCAGAGCTAGTTCCAGGACAGGCTCCAAAGCCAGCGAGAAACCCTGTCTCGAAAAAAACCAAAAAAAAAAAAAAAAAAAAAAAAAAAAGAGGAAAGACAGAGAAAAACTTTAAAGGTGCTGTGGAGGGTTTTTGAAAGCAGCATTATTAAAAATTATCATGCTATTTTTTTTTTGTTTTCCTAACAAGGCCAAAAGATTGATATTCATAATAGTTTGTAGAAACTGTAATACTAAGAGGTGGGGTGAAGAGGTGACTCCTTGGTTCAAACCTGCTGGAGTTTGTCTGCCTTCGGGCTTTTGCTATCTGTCTGGCCTTGGACAACTTGTTGAAAACCCTGTTCCCTTTTACCAGGGAAAAGCTGGTTGCTGCATACAGCTGTTGTTGCGAGTCCCTTCCCTTTGTGAAAGCAGGAGTGTCCTACACACCGCAGAATGGATATTCTCAAAACCAGAGAGGAGAAAGGTGGGGTGTGGAATGCAGGGCGCCGTTATCCCACCAGTGGAGAACACACCACTACCACAATGTAAAGCCAAACTTGAAACAAGCTTTAATGAAATGCTGGCAAATTGATGGATCTGGCCAAGTCCATCTCTGGGTCGCAGGAGATGGCCCCGAATCAAGATTTGCTGCGGCTTGCTGTGGTTTCTCATCAGGTCCAATCAGGCAAGTATCCATCCTGATGTGTTTTCTGCCTGCCAACCCCCTAACCCACCAGAGATCAAGCACACCTGGTGCAGATGGGCCAAATGAACTTGTTTAGGGTGTGGAAACACATGACTTGTTATTGACTAGCATTTCAGGAACTGTCAGTCCTGGGCAAAGGGGCTACAGATCAGACACATTTTTGTTTCATGGATCTCTCAGGCATAGTAATTAAAACTGAAAATGTAAACTTTGCCTCACCATCGGCAGGGGATGTAAATTAGCGGGGCCATTGTGAAAAGCAGGTGGAGTACCCTCAAAAGTTGAAAATAAACATGATATAATCCATCTAGGCACATTGTTGCTAGTACTTCCTCCATGTTGAAACATTGCCATCTGTGGGGAGGAGGAAGACGAAAGTACAGAAACTAAGCAAACATGCAAAGTTATGGTTTTGGAAGTCTGAGAGTTAACAGACCCACGGGGCCTGGGTATCAGTAGTGGTTTGTAGGAAAGGGAAGTCTTCTTCTGTGGAGCTGCCTGCAGGCTGAGCGAAGGCTCCAGGAAAGCCCTTTAGCAGCCATCGCTATGCTGGGGTGACTTCAGGATGGAGCTGCTATGGAGTCACCCATGTCTTTTTAAGCCACACTTCACCCATACTCTTGTAAGTAACCCCAATCAACTCATTGGCCCACCAATCTAGACTTATGAGGAATAGTGTCCTTGGTCTGTCATCAACACCCTAGCTGGGGTGACATTTGTTCAGGTCTCCCCAGAAAAAGTACATTGGATCCCATACAAAAATAAGTAAATATATACCAAACAAATACTTTGTTTTATTTTATTGCAGTATTGTTATAATATGCAAGATCAGCATCCTCACTAAGTTTCTACAAAATAGATAAAGGAAGCAGTAATTCAAACAAACACAGCATTGTTTGGTTTTAAAAATCAAGGAAACCCTGCCATTTGAGATTACATAGATGAGCCTGGAAGACATTGTATAAGGTATTAAACAAGGCTCAGAAAAACTTATTTTACATGCATTCACTTTTATGGACGTGGAAAAGTTAAAAGTCCAGAAGGAGAATATGATAGTGGCTTCCAGGCCCAGGTTAGTGAGGACATGCCAGGAACTGATGTCAAACGAGAGCAGAAGAGCAACTGGCTTCAAAGAGCTCTGTGGTGATCAAATGCATGAAAATGATGAGAAACAGGTGCATGGAACTCGTTTCCAGCAGAGAGGAGGGAGGAGGGAGATAACTCCAACCTGCCATGTGGTACGATCCTGCTTCAGCTGCTGAATACCAGCCCATTGGGCGTGGTTTCTCTCCCTTCAAAGAGCTTCTATTTCCTTCCCGCTGGTCCTCTTGACTTCTGTTCGGCTGGCGATTAACACTCCGCTTCATGATTGCGCAAAGGGCTGTTGTCTGGGATGCGTGATCTGTAAGTTTTTCCTCTTTAAATAAATACTACCCTATTAATAATAATTCCAAACTGGTGTGGCATTGTTCGTGGCTTACGCTTTCACCTGGCGCCCGAACGTTTGGCTTTTAGGACCCCTAGGCTGCCAGCCGCGAGTTCGGCTTGGTGCAAGCCTTCCCTTCCTCAGCCATGCGGAAGCTGCAACCCCTCAGGGGTGACTCTGTCACGTGGAGGCATACACACAGCTTCTGGGTTATTCTTCTCTACCCCCGGATTCTGGGTTTATGGTTCCGTGTGCGCCGTTTTTGTTTGGTTGTGACTTAGGCCCCAGTGCCCAGTCAGAATACACTTGGCCTTCAGGCCTATAGCATCCAGAGAGGCAGATCTCTGAGGCCGACCAGAGTGGTGGTGGCATACGCCTTTAATCCTAGCACTCGGGAAGCAGAGACAGACGGATTCCGGTTTCGGTGAGTTCGAGGCCAGCTATGGATAATAGGTAATATGGCGGTTTTGTTTCCAACATGAATTTCGCTGTTTGGGCTTACACCAATACAATGGGATCACATACAAAATTTATATGACTATGAGGATAGCTTAATTTTACTGGTTACTAGGTTTTAGTATTCTTTTGAATATTCTATCATTTAGGAAGATTACGTGCTCTCAAGAACTCATGCAGGTCAGGAGATTCAGGAGATTCAGGAGTTCCAGGATTCAAAAGAGGTAATAATAAACAAAATAATCAAAAGACTTGAAATGCTTGAAAAAAATGATTGGAACTTGGTGAACAGAGTAATAAGGCACAAGGACAGGATACAAAGCCAACACCAGCTATTAGAACTGGCTACCCAGGGTTTTAGCGGCATACCCTATACTTGATTCTGACAAGCGTCAACTTCTAAAGGCTCAAAGGGAGTCAGAGAAGCTAGATGGATGCCAATAGCAATGAATGATCTGAAAGAAATTAAACAGGCTATTTGTTACTTTTGGCTTACAAAATGCATATGTACAGGAAATGATAAGGACTTGGGCTTCTAATGCTAGAGCTACCCCCTATGATTTCCATCAGTTAGTGTCTGCAGTTTTAGATAAGGGACCTTCCTTGATGTTTGGAATTTATTTCAGAGAAGAATCCAAACATATGGAACAGCAAGGAAGAGCAAAATGTGTCCGAGTTTCCCAAGATCAAATTCTTGGTGCAGGAGAAATATGCTGATCCACAGGTCCAAGCTCTTTATGCGATGAAGTACTGCATCTATGTCACCAAGCAGCTTTAAATGCTTGGAATGGGATACAAGATCCAGCAAAAAGGGTTGAATCATATACCAGAATTAGGCAGGGACAGAGAGAACCCTTTATTGAGCTTTTTGCAAAGATTAATTAAGGCTCTGGACGTGAGGGGTACCAGACCCGGAATCTAGAGCGAATACTTCTTGAATCTCTAGCGTTTGAGAATGCAAACATAGAATGCAAAAAGATAATTGGGCCTTTAAAGTCTAGATCAGCACCTATGGATGAATGGATTCAGCATACGATGAATGTTGGGAGCGTTTAGCTATAATGGCCAAGTGAATCTTGGGTAGGAGAAGCGATTTCCACAGCAATGAGGAGACATCAAACTGCCAGGTGTTTTAATTTGTGGTGAATTAGGACATCTCAAAAGGGACTGCAGGCACAGAATTTCTAGGAATAATATCTCCTCTGGGAATGACAAAAATAGGAGACCTAGGCCTTCAGGTATATGTAGGAGATGTGGTAGAAGCTCGTCATTGGTCCAACGAATGCAGGTCAACAACAGACAAACAAGGCAACCCGATCCCATTGGGAAACTCCTTGAGGGGCCTCTCGTAGGCCCCAATCCAACAGTGGCCCAGTCATTCCCAGTCACAGTGGAGAACGTGCCTCACCAAGAAATCTAAAAGCTCCAATTTCTGCTGTAAAAAGTAATACTAGTCTAAATGGTGAAGTGCGATATCGGAGGATGAGTCAAAAAACCCAGTAGGACAGAGTAAACGTATATTTTGGCAGACTTCTATTAGCGACCAAAGACCAAAGCTAAAAAGTCTGTATAAATGGCATTTTTATTGAAGGCTTATTAGACACAGGTGCGGATGTAAGTATCATTACCCCAGAATCTTGGCATCCGAGGTGGCACTCTTCAAGAGGTATAGATGTTCAATTTCTGGGAATTGGAACCCTATCTCGTGTAAAACAAAGCACAAGATGGGTTGAATGCATAGGGCCTGAAGGGCCAAATAGGAAGACTAAGGCCATATATAGCCAATATTGCAATAAATTTGTGGGGCCGTGACCTGTTACAGCCAATGGAATACCCAGATTAACATTCCTGCAGTTCCAGGAACTCATAATTCTGGGAAAGATATGAAGAGGTATTATGGAAAAAGGTCACCAGCCATTCAGGCTGTACAAGAACATATAGAAAAAGCTTTAAGCCTTTAAAGGTACCAACAGCCCCTACCTTTAAAATGGCTAACTATCAAGAGAAGCCAATATGGATCAAACAGTGGCCTCTAGCTGAAGATAAATTACAGGCATTGGAGACAGCTGGTGCAAGAGCAATTAGATGCTCACCATATTGAAGAATCAACCAGCCCTTGGAATTCTCCTGTGTTTAGTTGTAAAAAAGAAATCTGGTAAATGGAGAATGGTGACAGATCTAAGAGCTGTGCAACAAAGTAATTCAACCTATGGGCCCACTACAATCTGGAATTCCTTTGCCTTCTCTATTACCAAAGGGATAGCCTCTTATAGTTATTGATTTGAAAGATTGTTTTTCACTATACCGTTACAAAAAAAGGATAAGAAAAATTTGCCTTCACGATTGCCTACTTATAATAATTCTCCAGCCTAATAGGAGGTATCAATGGACTATCCTCCCACAGGGTATGCTCAATAGTCCTACATTGTGCCAATATTTTAGCTAAGTAAGCCATTGGAAATAATTACGCAAACAATTTCCCAAGTCCATAATTTATCATTACATGGATGACATCTTATTATCTGATTCAAATAAAGATACTTTAGAAAGGGATGTTTGAAGAAGTAAAGAAAGTCTTGCCTAGGTGGGGATTACAAAATTGCCCCTGAAAAGATTCAAAGAGGAAATTCTATTAATTACCTAGGTTACAGAATAGGGTTAGAGAAGAATAAAAGCCAAAAGGCACAAATTAGGAAGCTGTTTAAAGACTCTTAATGACTTCCAAAGAATTTGTTGGGAGACATTTCCGGTCTCGCGACCAGCTGGGGATAACACCTGATCTAATAGTTCATTTAAACATTCAGATGGTGATAAGGATTTGAATAGTCCAAGAAAACTGACAGCTGAAGCAGAAAAGGAACTGACAATGATTGAGGAAAAAATTACAGGAAGCACATGTGGATAGGGTGAACCCAAATCTTAGCTGCATCTAGTCATATTGCCTTCCAGAATCTCTTCCCTACAGGATTCTAATGCAGAAGAAGATATTATTCTAAGTGGATATTTATACCTAATAAACCGAGTAAAAAATTAAAAACGCATGTGGAAAAAGTCTCAGAATTAATTATAAAAGGTAAGCTGAGGCTCGTCAACTAGCAGGTATAGACCAGCAGAAATTATGAGTACCTTTTATACTGAAGAAATAAAAAAGTTATGGGAAGACAATGAACCGTGGCAAAGAGCTTGTGCTAATTTTTTGGGAGAAATTAATAGCAACTATCCCAAAAGTGGTAGACTTAACCTCATAAAGAGACTTTTCTTGGATTCTTCCTAAAATTGCTCGTGATGCTCCAATAACTGGAGCCCGTGCGTTCTATACTGATACAAATAAATCAGGGAAAGCAGGTTACAAGTCAGATGAATTGAGGTAAGATTGGAACAAAGCCCTTATAATTCTGTCCCAGAAGGCAGAATTATATGCCATTCTTATGGTGCTAAGGGATTTTTAAAGAACCTCTTAATATAGTTATACAGATTCACAATATGCAGAAAGATTTATCTTGCATATTGAAACCGCTTCAATTTATACCAGATGACACAGAGTTGGCTTGTTGTTTGTCCAGGTACAAGACATAATCAGGAACAGGCTTTGTCCGATGTACATAACACACATCCGGTCCCATACAGATCTGCCTGGTCTCTAGCACAAAGGCAACGCTGAGATTGATCAATTGATTGGAAGCGTGTTGCAGGCCTCGGAATTTTATAAAAAGCATCATGTCAATAGTAAAGGCCTAAAGAAAGAATTTTCCATTACTTGGCAACAAGCTAAGGACATTATAAAGAGATGTCCTACTTGTTCTTTCTATAATCAAACACCATTGCCTGCAGGGAGTAACCCAAAGTGGTACTAGAAAATAAAATCTGGCAGATGAGATGTGTTCCACTTTATGGAGTTTGGTAGAATTAAAATATGTACACAACACCATAACCACGTATTCAGGTTTTCAATGGGCTACTGCCCTGAGCTCCAGAAAAGGCAGATTCAGTAATCACACACATTTATTGGAAGTTATGAAAGCCATCATGGGTATACCTGTACAAATAAAGACAGATAATGGTCCAGCATATGTATCTAAGAAAATGAAGCGCTTTTTGATTATTATAATATAAAACACATTACAGGTATACCAAATAATCCTACAGGTCAGGCAGGTATATAGAAAGATCAAATGCTTGCACTCTTTACAAAGGATATGCTGAACAAACAGAAAAGGGACTGAAAATACCCCCAGAAATAGATTACATAATACTTTAGTAACCTTGAATTTTCTTAAAGGCTAATGAGAAAGAGAACGACAGCAGCAGAAAGACATTGGATAATGGAAAAGGCTGCTGAACTAAATCAACCGATTTATTTCAAAGATGTGCTGACCTCTCCAATGGAAGCCAGGAGATGTGCTACGTTGGGGAAGGGGGTTTTGCTCTTGTTTCCACAGGAGAAGGAAAAATTGTGGATACCATCAAAATTAGTAAAGTTTCGATTTGAAGAGGAGAAGACTTCTCTTGGAAAGAGAGAAATGACAACTCATCCACAATGATATTCATACAGGTGGTAAAGAAAAACATATGAGAAAGGGGGCAGGGTTCTGTTTCTTATCTCCACAGAAAACACTCACCTTTGAAAAATTCAAGGGACCCTGGATATTTGGATACTGACAGATGGAAAAATACCTGCCCAATAGGAAATATCAAGAAAACTGAATGGGTTGTGTAGGTAAAACATATTAAACCATAATTTCTAAATTTATAGAGCTGGTTTTGAAGTTGGACTCTGGCTCAGTCCTCTCTCCAAGTCCAAGCCTGTTAGTAAGAAAAAACCCAGAGTTTCTGGAGTTTCTGTCTCATGTCAAGAGCCATGATATGGGACAGAAAAAAATATCAGTTTACAGAAAGCATCTTTGCTTTTTCTTCATACTATCATAGCTTCCATTGAATATATCTATCATACACCTTTCACTGAATGCATATATATGTCTATATAATTAATGTTGAAGTATTTTTCAATACAATGAGTCTTTCCTGGAAGTGACATTTGAAGTTTCCAGGAAGAAGATGGGGCCCCACAACAAGTCTACCTGGTTTGATATGGCGTCATGATACTGATAGCGCTACTACAAGACCTGTTTTGGGTACCAGCTGCACAAAGAAGATCCCAACTTGTTTAGCTGAAATGGTGCACATCTTGTGCAACATTCTGGCCAGACCTCCACAAAATACTCAGAGACTATTTGCAATTTTAAAAGACATTGATCTTGAA
Organism: Microtus obscurus; assembly: GCA_963919715.1. Lineage (NCBI taxonomy): Eukaryota > Metazoa > Chordata > Mammalia > Rodentia > Cricetidae > Microtus > Microtus obscurus. The sequence goes on from CAWTZC010001495.1 coordinate 14,344, forward strand.
ATTTAACCATCATTTTGCTTTCACAGGATCCCCCAGAAAAGATTATAGCCCCTGTGAAGGAAGTAATTCTAGAAGGAACGACGTTCCCCTCTCCCAGAATAAGTTTGCCCCTGGGTTTAGGGACATCATTTAGGGGTTGGGAGGTTGGGGAGGAATTTTATAAGCTCAGGGATCAAATTAAAAAAAAGAGAGGGAAGATGGGATACATAGATTTAGACAATTGTGAGATACAATTTTTACGAGACAAATATTGAGCATTGATCTGTAATATTGAATTACACAAGTTAAATTATATTGACTGTTGTTATCGCATGCATGTTTCTATCTGTTTAAAATATTTTTTTGTATTGACATATTTGTATCGATATATATGTATTGTATATATTTACCATATTGCAGTGTACATTTTCTACCTTTGATTAAAAGATACTTATATATTGTTTGTGTATTGATATATATTTACCATATTGCAATGTATATTTGTACATTGATGTTTTATATTTGGAGGTCATTATCCTCATTTGTTACACAGTGTTTATTGTCTTAGTCTTTAAGTTAGATAGATATTTAGGAATTATATAGATCCAATAGTCCATCTAGGTTTGCCATTTATAATTAGACTAATCAGGTTATTTAGATATATAGAGATTATACTCAGTATAGATAGATGATCTTCCAACCTCTTCAAAGAGCTGTAGAAAATGGCCTTTAATCTAACTCAGAGTTTTGTGGTAGTGAGACACAATTGCTCCTGGCAACACCGCTCTATTCCTGAGAGAATATTTGAGCACCAAAGACACTCCACCTGGAGCCTTTCTTTTAGCAGAACTGGCCTTGGAGCAAAAGAAATGCCCATACCTCAATCACTGACAGAAATACAGAGCGTGCATCAATGGATAAAACTAGGACTGTCATATCCTGCCAAGACAGGGTAAGATAGTTTTGAAAGGTTGCTTGCCTTTGAAAATGGTATGTCAGTTATGTTAGGCTTGTAGCCAAAGTTGGTTGCTTCAACGCTGCAAACACGTCACTTTGGGTGTTGCCCAGGTAGCTGGTTGTCCCTGTGATTTGTTGCATGTTTAGGAAGTTTGTTTCACTGAACTTCCTAAATAGCCAGATATCGATTATTTCCCTTCCTCAGATCTTTGATGGGGTTGAAGACTATATAACTATAGTTACTTTTCTCTCATGACTTGGCCAAGTTATTTATTATACAAGTCCTAAGCTAGTTAGAATAGGATAGTTGTACTTATTGTATATAATTTTGTAGTAGGGTTTAGAACTCTCGTATTTAAACAAAAGGGGAGGTGTTGCTGGGAGGTCTTCCACGCCTCACTCCAACCAATAGCTGCTGAGATACCAGCCCAATGGGGTGTGGTTCTCTCTCAAAGAGCTTCTATTTCCTTCCGCTGGAGCCTCTTGACTTCCCTGTTCGGCTGGCGGTCTCACTGGCTTCATGATTGCGCAAAGGGCTGTTGTCTGGGATCGTGATCTGTAAGTTTTCTCTTTAAATAAATACTACCTAATAATTCCAAACTGGTGTGGCATTGTTCGTGGCTTACGCCTTCA
>CAWTZC010001496.1:0-21218 GCA_963919715.1 Microtus obscurus
ACAAATCCAGCCTTACAGAAAGTAATAGAAGGAAAATCACAAACCAAGAGACCCAACAATGTCCACAATAACTCAAACTTCTAGACACCTCTTTTACCAGCGCAACTAAAAGAAAGCAAACACACAAACTCTATGGCTAAAAAAGTGACCGGAGCTGGCAACCACTGTCATTAATATCCCTTAATGTCAATGGACTCAACTCACCTAGCAAAGGCAATAGGCTAAGAGATTGGATATGCAAACAGGATCTGCTAATCTGCTGTTTACAGGAAACACACCTCAACCACAAAGACAGGCACCTACCAGAGTAAAGGGATGGGAAAAAAGGTTTATTTTAACAAATGGTCCTAAGAAACAAGCAGGAGTGGCCATATTAATTTCTAACAAAGATGACTTCAAAACTAAATCAATCAGAAGAGATGGAGAGGATATTTTATACTCATAACAGGAACAATTGATCAGGATGAGGTCTCAATCCTGGAATATCTATGGCCCTAACATAAAAGCACCTACATATGTAAAAGAAACCTTACTAAAACTCAAGTATCAAACAGCACACACACTAATAGTGGAGATTCTTAACATGCCTCTTTCACCAATGGACAGGTAATCAGACAGAAACCTAACAGAGAAATAAGAGTATTAATGGAGGTATTGAATCAAATGGACTTAACAGACATCTATAGAACATTCCACCCAAATAGGAAAGAATATACCTTCTTCTCTGCAGCTCACAGGAACCTTCTCAAAAATGACCACATCCTGGTAACAAAGCAAACTTCCACAGTTACAAAAAAATATCATAACCAACTGTGTTTATCAGATCACCACCGATCAAAGTTAGAATTCAACAACAAAGCTACCCCCAGAAAGCCTGCAAACTCATGGGGAAACTGAATAGTCAACTATTGACCCACACCTGGATTAAAGAAGAAATAAAGAAAGAAATTAAAAGCTCCTCCTTTTAATCAATGAAAAGGAAGAAACCACCACACTAAAACTTATGGGACACTTTGAAAGCAGTCTAAGGGGAAAGTTCATAGCCCTTAGTGCCCACTTAAAGAAAACAGAGAAAGCATACATTGGAGACTTAACAGCCCACCTGAAAGCTCTAGAAAAAAAAAGAAGCAGACTCACCTAGGAGGAGTAGAAGAATGGAAATAATCAAACTGGAGGGCTGGAAATCAACAAAATAGAAACACAGAAAACAATCCAAAGAATCAATGAAACAAAAGCTGGTTCCTGGAGAAAATCAACAAAATTGATAAACCCCTATCCAAACTAATCAAATGGCAGAGAGAGAATTTGCAAATTAATAAGATCAAGAAAGAAATGGGGGACATAACCACAGATTTATAGAGGAAATAGACGAGAATCATTAGATCTTACTACAAAAGCCTGTATGCCACAAAACTGGAAAATGTAAAAGAAATGGACACTTTCTTAGATAAATACCACATACCAAAGTTAAATCAGGACCAGGTGAACAATCTAAATAGACCTGTCAGTCGCGAAGAATTAGAAGCTGTTATCAAAAACCTCCCTACCAAAAAAAGCCCCAGGACCAGACGAGTTCAATGCGGAATTCTACCAGAATTTCCAAAAAGAACTAATACCTATACTCCTTAAGGTATTTCACAATATAGAAACAGAAGAGTCATTGCCAAATTCCTTTTATGAAGCTACCCGTCACTCTGATACCAAAACCACACAAAGACTCAAAACAAGAAAGAGAATTACAGGCCAATCTCACTCATGAACATCGATGCAAAAATTCAACAAAATACTTTCGGCTAACCGGATCCAAGAACACATTAGAAAAATTATCCATTATGATCAAGTAGGCTTCATCCCAGAGATGCAAGGCTGGTTCAACATACGAAAATCTATCAATGTAATCCATCATGGCAAATAAACTGAAAGAAAAAAACCATATGATCATTTCATTAGATGCTGAAAAAAAGCTTTTTGACAAAATTCAACATCCCTTCAAGATAAAAGTCTTGGAGAGATTAGGGATACAAGGGTCATACCTCAATATAATAAAGCTATTTACAGCAAACCGACAGCTAACATCAAACTAAACCGAGAGAAACTCAAAGCCATCCCACTTAAAATCAAGAACACGACAAGGATGTCCACTCTCTCCAAACCTCTTCAAGCTATAGTGCTTGAAGTTTTAGCAATAGCAATAAGACAACATAAGGGGATCAAGGGGATTTCAATTGGAAAGGAAGAAGTTAAACTTTCAAGTATTTGCAAGATGATAAGGATAGTGTACATAAGCGACCCCAAAAAAACTCCACCAAAGAACTCCTACAGCTGCTGATAAACACCTTTAGTAATGTGTCCAGGATACAAGATCAACCCAAAAATCAGTCGCCTCTCCCTATACACAAAGGATATGGAAGCAGAGAGGGAAATCAGAGAAGCATCACCTTTCCACGATAGGCCACAAACAGCATAAAATATCTCGGGTAACTCTAACCAAAGAAGTGAAGGATCTATTTGAAGAACTTTAAGGCATTGAAGAAAGAAATTGAAGAGGATACCAGAAAATCAAAGTATCTCCCTTGCTCGTGGATTAGGGAGGATCAACATAGTAAAAATGGCAATCCTACCAAAGGCAATTTATAGATTCAATGCAATCCCCATCAAGATCCCATTAAAATTCTTCACGGATCTTGAAAGGACAATAATCAACTTTATATGAAAATAACAAAAAAACCCAGGATAACCAAAACAATCTTGTACATAAAGGTATGTCTGGAGGCATTACCATCCCTGACTTTAAACTCTACTATAGAGCTACAGTAACGGAAACAGGTAGTATTGGCATAAAAATAGAGAAGTTGACCAATGGAATCGTGTAGAAGGACCCTGGATCTTAAACCACAAACCTATGAGCACCTCATTTTCGGAAGTAAAGGTGCTAAAAGTATACAATGGAAGAAAGAAAGCATCTTCAACAAATGGTGCTGGCACAACTGGATGTCCAACCTGTAGAAGAATGAAAATTAACCCTTACCCATATCACCATGCACAAAACTCAAGTCCAAATGGATCAAAGACCTCAATATCCAATCGAACACACTGAACCTGATAGAAGAGAAAGTGGGAAGTACCCTACAACAGATTGGGCACAGGCGATCGCTTCCTAGGTATAAACCCCAGCAGCACAGTCATTAAGGGCAACATTAAATAAATGGGACTTACTGAAACTTTGGAGAAGCTTCTGTAAAGCAAAAGACACTGTCACTAAGACAAAAAGGCAACCCACTGACTGGGAGAAGATCTTCACCAACTCCAGCAACAGACAAAGGTCTGATCTCCAAAATATATAAAGAACTCAAGAAACTAGACTTTAAAATGCTAATTAACCCAATTAAAAAATGGGGCACTGATCTGAAAGAGAATTCTCAACAGAAGAAGTTCAAATGGCCAAAAGGCACTTAAGGTCATGCTCAGCCTCCTTAGGATCAGGGAAATGCAAATCAAAACAACATTGAGATATATCTTACACCTGTCAGAATGGCTAAAATCAATAACACCAATGATAGCCTTTGCTGGAGAGGCTCTGTGGAGAAAGGGGTACCCTCATCCATTGCTGGTGGGAATGCAAACTTGTGCAACCACTTTGGAAAGCAGTGTGGTGGTTTCTCAGGGAAATTTGGGATCAACCAACCCATGGACCCAGCAATGCCACTCTTGCAGGAATATACCCACGAGATGCCCGATCATATGACAAGGACATTTGTTCAACTATGTTCATAGCAGCATTATTTGTAATAGCCAGAACCTGGAAACAACACGATGCCCTTCAATGGAAGAATGGATGAAGAAAGTGTGGAATATATACACATTTAGAATACTACTTCAGGGGTAAAAAACAATGACTTCGCGAATTTTGCATGCAAATGGATGGAAATAGAAAACACCATCCTGAGTGAGGTAACCCAGACCCAAAAAGGATGAACATGGGATGTACTCCACTCATAAGTGGTTTCTAGAGATAAAGAATAAAAGAGTCTATAATATGATATCCTAAAGAAACTAAATAAGAAGGTGAACCCAAAGAAAAACATAGAAATATCCTCCTGGATATGGGAAGTAGACTAGACTGGCCGGACAAATAAATGGGATCTTAAGGCGGTGTGGTGGGAGGGGGTAAGGGGAGAAGGGGAGAGAAATGTGAGAAGGGGGAGGGTGGGGGAACTTGGGGAAACGGGATGATTGGGATAAAGGAATGTTGGTTAGGGGAGCAGTGAAGCACACATCTTAATGGGGGCCATCTTAGGGTTGGCAAGAGAGACTTGGATCACAGAGGGGCTCCCAGGTGCCCAGGGCGATGCCCCCAGTTAGTTCCTGGGGCAGCTAAGGATAGGGAACCTGAAATGACCCTACCCTATAGCCATACTAATGAATATCTTGCATATCACCATAGAAACTTCATCTGGCGATGGATGGAGATAGAGACAGAGACCCACACTGGAGCACTGGACTGAGCTCCCAATGTCCCCAATGAGGAGCAGAAGGAGAGAGAATATGAGCAAAGAAGTTAGGACCACAAGGGTGCGCCCACCCGTGGAGACAGTGGGGCTGATTCTTGGGGAGCTCACCAAGGCCAGCTGGACTGTGACTGAAAAAATCATGGGATAAAACCGGAATCTCTAAATTTGCCGGACAATGAGGGGCTGCTGAGAAGCCAAGGACCATGGCACCGGGTTTTGATCCTGCTTCATGTTCTGGCTTTGTGGGAGCCTACCCAGTTTGGATGTTCACCTTCCTAGACCAGGATTGAGGGGGGAGGACTTTGGACTTTCCACAGGGGCACGGAACCCCTGACTGCTCTTCAGGCTGGAGAGGGAGGGGTAGAAGAAGGGGGAGGGAAGGAGGAGAGGGAGGGAGTGGGAGGGAAATGGGAGGCGGGGAGAGGCAGAAATTTTTTTTCCAATAAAAAAAAAAGAAAGTAATAACTTGAGTAACTGAGTAAGTGAAGTAATTACAAAAATTGAAGTAATAAATTAAAATTCCAATTTATTTCATAATAAATATTTCCAAAATATACATATAAAAAAAAAGAAACCAAATATGAGTGAGTACATCCTATGTTCTTCTATTTGGGTCTGGTTACCCTCACTCAGGATAGTGTTTTCTATTTCCATTCATTTGCCTGCAAACTTCAAGAAGTTCTTGTTTTTTACTGCTGGAGTAGTACTCTGAATATGTATATATTCCATACTTTCTTCATCCATTCTTCCATTGAGGGCATCTAAGTTGTTTCAGGATCTGGATATTACAAAAAATGCTGCTATGAACATAGTTGAGCTATACTTTTGTTTTATGATAGGGCATCTCTTGGGTATATTCCCAAGAGTGGTATTGCTGGGTCGAGGGGTATGTTGATCCCGAATTTCCTGAGAAACCTCACACTGCTTTCCAAAGTGGTTGCACAAGTTTGCATTCCCACCAGCAATGGATGAGTGTACCCCTTTTCTCCACAACCTCTCCAGCAAAGCTTCATTGGTGTTTTTTATTTTAGCCATTCTGACAGGTGTAAGATGGTATCTTAAAGCTGTCTTGATTTGCATTTCCTGATCGCTAAGGAAGTTGAGCATGACCTTAAGTGTCTTTTGGCCATTTGAACTTCTGTTGAGATTTCTCTGTTCAGCTCGTGCCCCATTTTATAATTGGGTTGATTAGCCTTTAATGGTCTAGTTTCTTGAGTTCTTTATATATTATGGAGATCCCGTTCACCAGGGACCTCACCAAAAAGTCCTACCACTCTATAGGCCAGCCACCAAAACAGAGAAACTCCCGCTGCCCTCTGCCCCAGAGCTCCCTGACCCAGCACCCAAACAGGCTAAACTGGGTGATCCTGCAGCCCCGCAGAAGAGAGTGGGAGTGAAGAAGGCCCCTGGGCGACAACCTGGGATGGGTCAGGGCGGGAGAGGTTGCAGCAGTGGAAGCAGCCCTAGCAGAGGGTTCCAGCCCTCGCACTAACCGGGGTCAAGGGGGTCGGGGATTGCCCCCACTCTGTTTCCTGTGTCCCACCGTGGGCCAGAACACTCGCCCCAGTCAGGAGGGTCTTCAGAGACAGGACCAGGCCTCCGTTCGCTATTGGACCTTCCACCAGTAAAGGACTACCACTCTCTGCAGGCCAGGCCCCAAAATACCTAAATGATTTTATTGTAGTGGGATGATCTGCTCTCAGTGTGGGCTTCACTGTTTCATGTTTGGACTATCCCGCATCTGCAGCTTGGGCCTGTGCACTGGTCTCACTCTGCCCCTTTGGCCTGCGCACCGGTCTCTCTCCCTGGATGGGTTTTAAGATATGTTGTTTCCTAATTTTCTTTCACTCCTCTTTTTTTAATTTTTGGTTCTCCAAGACATGGTTTCTCTTTATCTTTAAAGCCTGCCATGGAACTAGCGCTTGTAGACCAGGTTGGCCTTGAAGTCACGAGATCTATCTCTGCCTCCCAAGTGCAGGGAGATTAAAGGATGCCTCACAACCAGGCAGGGGCTTTAATTTTCTAAGGAATAACAATACTGCTATCAATGTAGCTGACTCAGTTTGTAACCCCACCATCAATGGAGCAGTGTTCCTGTAACTCTACATCCTCATCAGCTTGAGTTGTCATCAGTGTTTTAATCTCTTGCCTATTGTTACAGATGGGGTAGGAGGGAATCTCAGATTTGTTTTGATTTTCATTTCTCTAATGAATAAAAAAGATTGGAAATTTCCTTAAGTGCCTCTCAGTCATTTTAGATTCATATGTTAAACCTTTTTTATTTATGTCTGTACTCCATTTTTTCTTGGATTATTTGTTCTTTTGATGACCAATTACTTAAGTTTTTTGTATGTTTTGAAGATGTCTTCTGTCCAATGTGGGGTAGGTGAATATCTTTTTCCCATACTACAGGCTGCCTTTTTTGTATTGTTGATCATGTCCTTTTGAGTTTTACAGAAACTTTTGCTTCAGGAGATCTCCTTTATTATTTTTCTCAGTGTCTGTGATGCCTGGGGTTATAATTTGAAAGTGGTCCTCTTTTCCAATGGGTTCAAGTGTACTTCCAATATTGTTTTATGTAGTTCAGTGTGTTTGTCTTTTAATGTTGTAGCCTTTGACCCATTGAGACTTGAGTTTTTTCATGATGATAGATGTGGATCTACTTTCATTCTTCCTCACATTGATATTCAGTTATGCCAGCACCATTTGTTAAATATATTTTCTCCATTTTATATTTTTGGTGCTTTGTCAAAAGCCAGGATGTGGTGGCGCATGCCTTTAATCCCAGCATTTGGGAGGCAGAGGCAGGCGGATCTGTGAGTTCAAGACCAGCCTGTTCTACAAGTAGTTCCAGGACAGGCTCCAAAACCACAGAGAAACCCTGTCTCGAAAAACAAACAAAAAAATCAGGTGTAGTAGGCAAGTGGATTGATATGTGGGTCTTAGAATCAGTTCGATTAGTCCTCCTATCTGTTTTTATGCCAACACCAGGCTCTCTTCAGTACTGTAGCTCTGCAGTCATCTGAAGAAATCAGGGAATGTGATGCCTCCAGAAATTATTTTTTATATAGGATTGTTTTGACTATCTTGCATTTTTTTGGCTTTTCTATATGAAGTTGAGTGTTTTTATATTGAGATCTGTGAAGATTTTTTCTGATATTTACGTGGGAATGTTATTGAGCCTGTAGATTGCTTTTTGGAAAGGATTTCACCTTTACTATGTTGCTTTCTACCTGACAAGGGCAAGCGACATCTTCCCATTCTCTGGTGTCTTTTTCAAAGATTCCTCAGGTCCAAAAGATTATGATAATATGCACAAGCTTTCTCAGATGACTACACACAAAGTCTTACTCCTATATGAAGCACGAAACATTATGACACTAAATTCATTCTCACGTTTTTGAAAAATACACAAATTAACTTCAGGGTTTCTCTACAAAAGGGCTCATATTATGTATTTGGAGATGATTGTGAAAAATAATTTACCACATTCCATTCACTGATATCTCTAGAGTATGTTACATTTTTAGGCTTTTAAGAGTACATGGGGTCTGCAAAGGCTGTATCACACAGATATCATTAATATGGTTTCTCTCAATTATGTGTTCTATGCATTTGAAGAGGACCATGTTGAGCAAGGCCTTACCACACTGATTACATTAATAGGGCTTCTCTCCCTTTGTGAGATTTTGTTTTATGATTTTGAAGACTACTCTGAGCTGCAAAGGCATTACCACAATGATTACATTCATAGGGTTTCTCTGCAGTATGTGTTCTTTTATGATTCTGAAGATTTCTGTGGTGTGCAAAGGCCTTATCACACTGATTACATTCATATGGTTTCTCTCCACTATGTGTTATTTTATGGTTTTGAAGATCACTGTGAATCAAAGTCCTTACCACACGAATTACATTCATGGGTTCACTCCACTATGTGCTCTTTTATGTATTTGAAGATGACCATGTTGAGCAAAGGCCTTACCGCACTGATTACATTCATATGGTTTCTCTCCACTATGTGTTCTTTTATGCCTTTGACAATGATCATGATGTGAAAGGCCTTACACACTGATACATACATAGGGTTTCTCTCAGTATGTGTTCTTTTATGCCTTTGAAGATCACTGTAACAAAGGCCTTACCACACTGATTACATTCATAGGGTTTCTCTCCACTATGTTTTCTTTTATGGATCTGAAGATTACTGTGATGTGCAAAGGCCTTACCACACTGATTACATTCATAGGGTTTCTCTCCAGTATGTGTTCTTTTATGGTATTGAAGAGCACTGTAGTGTGCAAAGGACTTACCACACTGATTACATTCATAGGGTTTCTCTCCAGTATGTGTTCTTTTATGCACTTGAAGATGACTGTGTTGTGCAAAGGCCTTACCACACTGATTACATTTATAGGGTTTCTCTCCAGTATGTGTTCTTTTATGCACTTGAAGATGACTGTGTTGTGCAAAGGCCTTACCACACTGATTGCATTCATAGGGTTTCTCTCCAGTATGTGTTCTTTTATGGTATTGAAGAGCAATGTTCTGTGCAAAGGCCTTACCACACTGATTACATTCATAAGGTTTCTCTCCAGTATGTGTTCTTTTATGCACTTGAAGATGACTGTGTTGTGCAAAGGCCTTACCACACTGATTACATTTATAGGGTTTCTCTCCAGTATGTGTTCTTTTTTGCACTTGAAGATGACTGTGTTGTGCCAAGGCCTTACCACACTGATTACATTCATAGGGTTTTTCTCCAGTTTGTATTATTTTATGTGTTTGAAAAACAGTACATTGAGCAATGGCTTACCACATTGATTATATTCATAGGGTGTCTCTCTAGTATATATTCTTTTAACCTTTTGAAGTTGACTGTGATCAGCAAAAAGCTTACCATGCAGATTGCATTCATATGATTTCTCTCCAGTATGTGTTAGTTTATGACTTTGAGTTTCATGAACAAGAAACTCTTTGTCATCTTGACAATATTCATAGGGTTTCTCTCCAGTGTGTGTTCTTTTATGCATTTCAAGATAATTGTGATAAGAAAAGACTTCATCACATTGCTTAATTTCACAGCATTTTCCTCCGCTTTGTGTTTTTTCATTCCTTAGAAGATGAGTGTTATAAGACAAGAGTTTACTATCGTAAGAATATACTGAAAACTTCTCTCCAGTTTGATTTCCTTCAATCCTGCAAGGATAATTTACACATGTAAAAGCTTTACCACATTCAATGTAGTTGAACCTCATACCTATATGAATTAATTTCATACTTTTTCAAATTGTAAAAAGGAATCAAATATCAAGGTTTTATAGCTTTGTTTTAAATCATATTTTGTTCTCTTGTTAGGGGTCATTTTACATCTAGAAAAATATTTGTGAAGATAAATTCCATTGTGTCATAGTTTAATGGTTTATCATTTCATATATGACTATACCTATATTTTTCTAGGGCTTTTTTAAATATTTTTTGAAGAGAACTGCATATACTGAGTGCTTTACCAACTTTACTCCGTTCATAATTTTTACTATATTGTGAATCATTATACATTTGGTAAATGAACTAAGACACCCAGAATTATTTGCATAGACCTAGAACTCATGTTTGTTTGTTTGTTTTTGTTGTTTTGTGAGTTTGTAGTTATGTATTAACCATGTTGATAGAAAATAAATTAACTTTGTATTTTTGGATGAAATTAAACATGTACACTCTACATAGGAACTACAGTTTATCTTCTTAATTGTTCTTAAGGAGAGGTATGCTAAATCTTTCCATATTTCTATGCTCATACACTTGTGTCAAGAGTGACGTGTCATATATATATATATATATATATATATATATATATGAAAAAATAATAGTGTATAGACGATTTCCACAATGAATCCACAAAGTTTGACTTTCACAGACTTGTGGTATACATATTAAGGTTTCTCCACAACAACCGCCCCTTGACCCTTGAGTAATCTGATTTCACTAAACTTAGCACAGTCACAAAAAGTATATGATTGATACAAGGCTTACCATGGGCTATTGTACCAGTAGAAAGTTTTGCAGCTATACTCAGCATCACTGAAATATGTATACATTTTCTGTCATGAATAGTAAGAAGCAAATGAAGCAGTAGTTCTACAACATAGCTCTCATGGTGCTATGAATCAAATGGATATATCTGTTTAGGCATTGCTACCTAGACTTTTTCTTAAATGAAGGCTTTGCAGATGCAATTCACATACATCAATTGAGGTATATGGATTTGTGAGAACTTAATAACCATCAATACATTTATAGCTGTGCTTATTTACACTGTTGCTTTTGTTTTAAAGTGAACACATTACAAATATTCAAGGGTAATTGTTGGTGAACTTGCCCAAGAAAATTACCTTGCATGTCTTCTAGAACATTGACAATGCTCTTCTGTGTTAAGCTCCTCCCAAACATATCCTAAAATACAGTACCAGAATAGATGTTATATTATTTAAGAATGCACAACAATTAGCTTATTAACTTAAGTGCACCTAAGAACTTTGACTGTGATATTCACTTCATTCTTCTATCTCTAAAACAAATTACAGGGGGCTGGAGAGATGGCTCAGTGGTTAAGAGCATTGCCTGCTCTTCCAAAGGTCCTGAGTTCAATTCCCGGCAACCACATGGTGGCTCACAACCATCTGTTATGAGGTCTGGTGCCCTCTTCTGGCCTGTAGACATACACACAGACCGAATATTGTATGCATAATAAATAAATAGATAAAATATTTTAAAAAATAAAACAAATTACAGAACAAAATCATAAACCAAGGAATTGTTGTGTCCATATTTTGAAATATGAAAGAAATTTATTTTCACCTATAGTAGTTAGGTTCCTGTAGGCCTCCAGCATCACATCTTTGTAGAGGTTCTTCTGGGAAGGATTCAGTAAATCCCACTCTTCCTTAGTGAAGTTGATGTGCACATCATCATAGGTCACTGCCTTCAAAATTACAAATACATGAGTACAATATAAGATGACAGTAAAATGCATACGTCTTTGAAAGTATAGTCTTATGATTCTGGTGTTCCCCATTCTTGTTCCATGACATAGACAGTCACTTTAGAAAGAAATTGAAAAGGAGAATCAATTCTGTTATTTCTGTGTCCTTTGTATAGGATACCACCTTATAAGAGCAGTATCTATTCATGGGAGAAAGAAAAAAAGGTCAACAGTATGAATGAGAAAATTAAAGACTACGGAAAGGAAAAAAAAGATGGACAAACTGGGCATATTGGTGTATTTTGCCTTTCCCACAACACTCAGAGAACACACGTAGGTATATTTGTCTGTGAGATGAATGCCAGTCAAGATTTAACAGAACTGCTTATCCATTTTGAGATATCATGTATCGGGGCTGGAGAGATGGCTCAGTGGGTAAGAGCATTGCCTGCTCTTCCAAAGGTCCTGAGTTCAATTTCCAGCAACCACATGGTGGCTCACAACCATCTGTAATGAGGTCTAGTGCCCTCTTCTGACCTGCAGAACACACACAGACTGACTATTGTATACATAATAAATAAATATTTAAAAAAAAAAAAAAAAAAATACCATGTATCTTGTCAGAGGTTGAGCATAAGCATGTCTTTGCCCAAAGGCCAGTTTTGACAAAAGAAAACAAGCTTTGAGTGTCTTCGGTGCTCAACATTCTCTAGAAAATAGATCAATGCTACCAGTAGTAATCATGTCTCGCTTCAACAGTATGCTAGTATATTTAAGTTCCATATTTTACAGCTTTTTTGAAGTGGTTAAAGACTACCTATCTATGCAAAAATATTCTTTATGTGTCTGAAAAACCTGATTATTCTAACTATAAGTATGACAAACATAGATGACTATTGATCTATAATTCCAATACCTATATAACTTAAGGACTAAGACTTCATATTAGAATATTGTACAATAAACAACTGGACAACAAATGAGGACAATGGACTCAAAAATGTTAACCAACGAATAAATATCTTGATCAGTGGAAGAAATGTACATTGCAATTTGATAAAACTTTGATAAAATGTTTTCAGCAGAGGTAAACAGGAATGCATACAATATTCAATATTTAACATTATATCAATATACAAAAATCTATATCAAAGCATTTGCCTATAAATTATAACTCATAAGCATTCACTCTATTACTCACTATTATTATTAATTTATGTCAAACTCACACTATCTTATTCCATCCAATTTTCCCTTTGTTTTCAAAGAAATCCCTAAGCCCATGAAATTTCCCTACCAACCCACAACCCTATACCAATTATAAGCAACCCCTAAATGATGTCCCTAACCCTAGGACAAACTTTGTTGGGAGAGGGGATGTAGTCTTTTAGAATTACTTCTAGCTGTCATGGGGGAGATGTTCTTTCTATGGGATTCTGTGTAAGTAAAATGATAGTTAAGTTCCAAGATTAATGTTTGGTATAATTGCAAATAGTCTCTGAGTATTTTGTAAAGTTTTTCTGAGCTTCCTCTTATAATGATGCGGCATAATAACCAGGCTAGCTTAATATGAAACAGCAAAATTTAATGAAGGGATAGCTTACAACACCAGGGATTCAGTGATGGGCAGAAAATACAAAAGGACCAGCGGGGCTCAGGCCAACCAGATTTATACATAAACATTAGCCCGAGGTGAACACGCCCCCACATTGGGCTGGGTTTCACATACATTATAAGTTCTGTCCAGAATATTGTAAAAAGTGGGACATTTCAGCTAACAAAGTTGGAACCATCTTGAGCAGCTGGTATGCAAAACAGGTCTGGTAGTAGCACTATCATCATCATGCCATCATATCAAACAGGTTGAGTTGTTGTTGTGGGACCCCAATATCTTCCTGGAAACTTCAAAAATTGCTGCAGGAAAATTCATTGTTCATTGTGGAAAATTTAAACATTACTTATATAGTCATATACAGACATATATATTCAATGACATGTACAATAGAGACAAAATAGAAATGAGAAAAGTGAAATTTTTCTAAATTCCTTTTTCTTTCTGTCCCATGCTCCAGACATTGAGAGAGAAACTCTGAATTTGTATTTTAACAACATGCTTGGATTTATAGAGGGACAGAGCCAGTGTCCATCTCCAAAACCAGCTCTATATATTCATAAATATACATCCACTTACAAACGGCACCCAATGAAATGATAGGATAAAAGTGTAGATTACTGAATCTTAAAAGAATAAAGGGGCATATATGCGTATCATGTAAAAGTATAGATCATTAAAATTAATTTTAAAAGGTAACTACTTATTTATATATTTTACATTGATATAGACATGGATGTTCCCTTTTTTATTTTTTATTTATTTATTATTTATTTTTATTTTTTTTAATATTTATTTATTTATTAGTATGCAATATTCTGTCTGTGTGTATGTCTGCAGGCCAGAAGAGGGCACCAGACCTCATTACACATGGTTGTGAGCCACCATGTGGTTGCCGGGAATTGAACTCAGGACCTTTGAAAGAGCAGGCAATGCTCTTAACCACTGAGCCATCTCTCCAGCCCGGATGCTCCCTTTTGATATAAACTTGACATTTGATTAAAACATACTGTCTATGATTTTTATATTCTTACTCAAACTGTTTACTCTAATTCAACTCACTTAAACATGTAATGAAAACTTCTAGTCCTTGAAACTTATTATTATAAACCAATTAGGAGATAAAGTACAGCATGTTAGAACTGCTTTTGTTATTTATTACAATTGAAATTATACTCAGTTAGGTATAAGTTTAACATTATATGGAATTTCATTACTTTGATTCAAATGTAAATACTTTAGAGAAAATGGTTGGTGAAGTAAAACAAACTTTTGTCTTCTTGGGGATTACTTCTGAAAATATAAAAAAAGGTGATTCTATTAATTATTCACCATATAAAACTTTTATAAAACTGTGAGCCCTTAAAAGTTGGTACCCATGAGATTATTTAGGGAATCTTAATTTTCAGAAATTTGACCCATGTATATCCAACTATTGGAGTAAACAATTGAAAACTGTAATTAGAACCAAACCACAAAAGGTGACAAGGATTTAAAGAAACAAAGAGAATTATCATCTAAGTCCCAGGAAAAAATTGGTTTATGGAATAAAATTATAAAGAGGAACTAGATTGTTTGGATGTAAATTTTGGTTACATTCAAGACTTTTTTTTTGATAATACAGGTTTCTCTCTGTAGCTTTGGAATGTGTCCTGGAACTAGCTCTTCATAAGACCAGGCTGGCCTTGAACTCCACCTATCTGCCTCCCAAGTGCTGATATTAAAGGCTTGAGCCATCACCTCTGGCCTTCATTCTAGACATTTTTATGTTCTATGCGTTCCCTATAGGAATTTTACTGCAGAGGAAAGATATTATTAATAATCGATATTTTAAAATATAAACATACTAAAAAGCTAAAAAGTTTGTGGAAAAAAACTGAGTTGTTTTTAAAAAGAAAACTGAAACTTCATCTATTAGCAAGAATTTACCAAGGTTAAATTGTAGCATGTTTTAGTAATGTTGAGACTGAATCATTGGTGGACAGGAAGTGGGAATTAGGCACTTACAGTGGCTAATTTCTTGGGAGAGATTATCAACAAATATCCCTTGAAATAGCATAATATTTAATGATCATAGAAATAACTAATTCTAGGGAAAGGTTTCATCTAGCTTCTTGTATTTAATTTTGGGTTTGAGTCTCTATCTGATATCTAGGCATACCACTAAAAAATACTCATCCTTTAACCTCTTACCTGAGATCTGCTGCATATGACAATTAAAATGCTTAAGTTTTGTACAGCAGGGTAGAGCATGCATTATAGTGACCTTTGATCTCCAAAAGAAGTGTGAGTCACAGCAAGAAAGATTTCAACTGCACTATGTAATTGTTTCAACCATCTAAAACATCAGGTTTGACCTAATTGAGCAAACTGCTTGGGGACAATATCAAAATGGTACATTAGAGATGATTAAGACTGCTGGAACATATGTTTTAATTAAGTAAACATTTCATTTTGGAGGTTTGAGGAAGACAGATAGACAAAAACATAAACAGGTTGAATGATGGAATTGAATCAAAGATCCAGATAATAATCCTCACACCTATGAACACCTGATTTTTGACAATAAGCTAAAATTATACAATGAAAAAAGAAAGCATCGGCAACAAATGGTTATGGCTTTATAACTGGATATCAACATGTAAAGGAATGCAAATAGATCCATATCTATCATGCACAATACTCAAGTTCAAAGGGGATAAAGACCTTAATATGCATCTCTGACCTCACTGAAACTATTAGGAGAGAAAGTAAAAAGTAGCCTTCCAAAAATGGAACAGGAGGCCACTTATAAACATAGCAACTGTACCAGAGTCGAGAGGAACAATTAATAAATGGGACCTTCTGAAACTGAGAAGCTTCTGCACAGCAAAGGACACAGTCAATAACACAATAAGGCAGCTTATTGAATGGGAAAAGTTTCCAATCCCATATAAGATAGGGGAATGATCTCCAAAATATGTAAAGAACTCAAAAAATTAAACATCAAAATTTCAAATAATTCAATTAAAAATTGGGTACAGAACTAAACAGAGAACTTTCATAAAGAATAATCTCAAAGGGTCAAAAGACACTTGAAATGTTCAACATCCTTAGCCATCAGGGAAATGCAAATCAAAATGACTCTGCAATACCAATTTATCCGTGTGAAGGTCTAAGATTCAAAAAAACAATTTTGGTGACTGCTTATGCTGGAGAGGATGGGAGTAAGAGGAAGACTCTTCCATTGCTGGTGAAAAATGCAAATTGTAACCTGAACTCTGGAACACAGTATGTCAGTTTCTCTGAAAATTAGGATTCAACCTACCTCAAAGACCCAGCAATACAAATGACAATGGTGTGAACTCCCTTTATACATCCAATATTGGTTGTAAAGTAAAGGATTTTTCATGCTACAATCCACAGACACAAGGAGTTAGTTAACAACAAAAATCAAGGGAGAGAATATATCGATCTCCCTGAAAGGTCTTCTGAATTGAATGGCAGTAGTTGTTTAGTATGGGAACAGGGAGAAATCAGGATCAGGGTGGTTGGAATGTAGGGAGAATGAGGAAGACTACAGGAATTGGGGAACATTTGGGAGTTAGTACAATAAATACTCATTAGACTGTATGAAAATGCCCCCAGCAAGGACTTTCAGGAAAGAGGGATGAGAAGCCTGTGAGTCTTCTCTAACCAGGCAAAGGGATTCAATGTTGGGACTGGGACACCACCCAGCAACAGTTGTGACTTCTACATCTAGTCCTGCTTGCAAGATATGTTGAGTTATTTGTTTCCCAGAACTTGTAAAAATAAACAACAAATAACGTGAAGGCCCATTCAATTAGAGGGAGACAATGCCCATCCCTAATTGGATGTCCAAGACCGGACCTCACAATACTACAGGTCTATGATAGAACCAAACAAGATAGGAAAAAAAGTCCATGGAAATGATTTCCTCATGATATTCTGTTATTCTCAAGAATGGGTACCTCCAGCCAATTGTTACCAAACTGGCCCTAATCTAGGAACTCAAGGCAGCAGGAGCAGACACAGTAGTCAAACAATAAAGAGGAGCTAAGGGAGACCCTGCTGCCCAATGGGGAGAGAAGTACCATAGGAACCAGCTCCCACCTTGTTTGAGGGACACCTGAGGTTAACACAGCCCCAGAATCAACTAAGCAGGAGTTATTTGGTGCTCACAGAGACTCAAGGATCCTATAGGGGCCTGTGCTAAATGCTTTGAATATATGTTACCAGTTCATACTTTGTGTTTTGTGGGACCTAAGACTTGGTGCTTGTATATGCCAGGGTGTACTTTAACTCATTTGACAGCTTTTGAGACCACTTTTCCTCATCCATGGGTTTCTATATCCAGGCTTTATATGGATTCTGCATAGTCTTACTTTTTTAACTTGTTGTACCATGTAGGGCTGGTTTTCCATGTCTACTTGACAATCACCTAGAGACATCAGAAATTAGGAGCCCTCAGGAAAAAATGCTTCCATGGGATTCAAGTAAGAGGCATTCTCTCAATGACTGATCAATGGCAGAGGGTACAAAAGCCCATTAGAGAGTTGTAGCCATCCCTGGGCTTTGGTCCTGGGTTCTATAAGAAGAGAGGATAAGTCTTATGAAGTAAGAAAAGTAAGAAGCACTCCCCCATCACATTTGCATCAATTCTTGACTCAAGGATCCTGCCCTCCTGACTGGTGAGGCTTTATTTTCCAAGGGGCTTACTGAATTAGCTCTATCCCAACTGAAGCATTAGTCTAATTGATAGATAAAATAAGCCAGGATCATCTGGAACTTTATTTTGTTTGTTTTGTTTTTTTCAAGATGGGGTTTCTCTGTGGGTTTAGGAGCCTGTCCTGGAACTTCAAGCTCTATAGACAGGGGCCTTGAACTCACAGAGAGCCTTCCTGTTTTTGCCTCCCAAGTGCTGGGATTAAACACGTGTGCCACCACCAACCCTAATTGATATTTAAAAATAAAAACCAGACCAGGCAGTTGTGGCACATGCCTTCAATCCCAGCACTTGGGAGGTAGATAGTAGGCAGATCTCTGTGAGTTCAAGGCCAGCCTGGGCTAAGCAAAATGAGTTCCAGGACAGGCTCCAAAGCCACAGAGAATCCCTGTCTCAGAAAAACTAAACCAAACTAAACTAAACTGAAATAAAATAAAAATTCATGAGTAGATAGCAGGGTAAGAACCCTGAAAGATCAGAAAATCAATTGATCAGCCACTGGTGACTACTACCTCTTCAATTTCTCCATGCGAGAAAAGAGCCCATATCTCCTCTCAAGCCTGCCTTAATAATCCTGATTCCTACTGATCAAAGACTCCTCAAAACTTCTAGGGTAATTTTCAATCAGGTTGTTTTTAGCTCTGGCCTCTCACCTAACAAGCTTTATTATGAGAACATGATCAAAATGTATAATTTTCCCTTTCTTACACAAATGTTTAGAAGGATTTAACTAACACAGTAAAGCTATATACAAAATATACAAATAACTATATACAAATATATATATATATATATATATATATATAGGAAACAATGACCAATCCATTGTATTTGGTAAATTTAGAGAAAATACTCTATTATCTATCCTATCTAGGTAACAAGTTTTGCACCTAAATCATTTTTATCCCAACCTAAAATAAACTTTTTATATATCTCTTAACCTTTCATATTTCATGCTAGTTTCTGAGTTGTTTCCATTTGGTAACAGAGAGAACTATACTTATTTAGTATTTAACCTATTAGAGACCTAAGAAGGATAAAGTTACTACCTGAGTGAACAGAAAGTATAGTGTTTATCTATCTCCATGGGGACATCTCAAGTCCAAACAGATCAAAACATAAAACCAACCATATTGAACTTCATAGAAGTGAATGGGAAGTACACTTGAACACATTGGTACAGGAGACCATTTTTTAAATATAACCCCAGTAGCATGAACACTAATAGCAATATTTAATAGATGGGACCACCTAAAACTGAGAACTTTCTAAAAAGCAGAGGAAATGTTCATAAAATGGCAGCCTACAGGATGGGAAAAGGTCTTTTCAAACCCACATCAAACAGAGAGCTCATATCCAAAATATATAAAGAGCCCAAGTAACTAGTCACTAGAAGAACAAATAAGCCTATAGTAAAATAATTGTACAGAATTAAACAGAGAACTCTCAACAGATGACTATAAAATGACTGAAAGACACTTAAGGAAATGCTCAAGATCCTTAGCCATTAAGAAATGTAAAAACAACTCTGAGAATCTGCACCTTATACCTATAAGAATAGCCAAGATCAAAAACACTGAATACAGTTTACGCGGAGAGGATGGGGTGAAGGGAAAACTTCATTGCTGGTAAGTATGCAAACTGGTACAATCACTTTAGAAATGAGAATGGTGATTTCTCAGAAATTTAGGACACAACCTACCTCAAGACCAAGCAATACCACGTTTGGGTATATACTAAATGATTCTCAATCATACCCCAAGGGCATATGTCAGCTATATTATATCAGCACCATTTCTATTAGCCTGGCAACAACCTAAACACTCCCTGACCAAAGAATGGAGGAGGAAATGTGCTGAATTTACACAATGGGGTACCACACAGCAGAAAAAAATGACAACTTTGAAATTGCAGGCAAATATATGGATCAAGAACACATCAGCACTGGAGGGAGGACACCATACCCAGAAAGACAAATATACAATGTCCTCACTCATAAGTGGATTTCAGACCTTAAGCAAGGAAAATCCAGCCTACAGTTTAACCTCAGAGAACCTAGATAACAAAGAGGAATCTAAGCCAATCCACATGGATATAATCTACATGGAAAGTAGAAAGCAGAGAGGAAGAGGAGAGAGAGAAAAACAAACAAAATGACATAAACTATGACTGTTGGACACAGTCACCCAAGATTCCATTGTACTGTTGGACTTTTAACGTGAGCCTATGTTAACCAGAAGATTCACTGTGTTTCTGTGAAGCTATGAAATTTCAAGGATTTTCCTGCTTTGCCATGGCAATGCTCAGCTGTCACTTGGTTTTAAATATCCATCCAGTATACTGTCTGTAGTTAACCTGTGCTAAAGCTGCCAATGCCTAATCTTTTTTTTTGGTTTTTTCATATAGGTTTCTCTGTATTTTTGGAGCCTGGTCCTGGAACTAGCTCTGTAGACCAGGCTGGTCTCAAACTCACAGAGATCTGCTTGCCTCTGCCTCCCGAGTGCTGGGATTAAAGGCATGCGCCACCACCGCCTGGTGGCAATGCCTCATTCTTGCCTGCAAGAAAGTTAACTACATTTAGTCATTTCTATGATAGCTTATCATTTCTCTGAAGTAGATTATGCTGTCAGGACAGACATGCCTTGCCATAAAAGCCTTATATAATCATAACATCTTAAATGCCATATTTTGAATAGGAAATATTTGATGACTTATTTAAAATGTCAATTTAAAATTGGCCAGGGAGTTATGGTGTATGCTCCTAATCCCAGTACTTGTGTGGCAAAAGCTAATTGACCTCAGTGTGCTCAAGGCCAGGCTGGTCTACAAAGTGATTTCCAGGACAACCAGAGAAATACAAAGAAACATTATCAAGAAAAAATGGGAAATGAAACATCTTTTTGTTTCACCTGACACCTACCTAACATGACTATAAGTATGATTATAATATGTAACTATTAACTTGTAATTTTATTAATTGGAAATAGCTTGCATAGAATTTTCAGGACTAGAGATTTATTTTACATCGTAAAGTGGCTTGTTGGGGAGAAAACTTACATAAGAGAAAAAAATGTTGGACACAGGAGACCACTTCCTACGAGAACCACAGCAGCACAACAGTAAGGGCCTCATTGAATAAATGGGACCTTCCTGAGACTGAGTTGCCGTAAAGCAAAGGACACTGTTGCTAAGACAGAAAAGGCAACCCACTGACTGGGAGAAGATCTACACCAAACTCCAACTGACAAAGTTCTGATATCCAAAATATATAAAGAACTCAAGAAACTAGACTGGAAAAGGCTAATCAACCCAATTATAAAATGGGGCATTGAGCTGAACAGAGATCTCTCAACAGAAGTTCAAATGGCCAAAAGACACCTAAGGTCATGC
>CAWTZC010001497.1:0-12521 GCA_963919715.1 Microtus obscurus
CCTTAGCGATCAGGAAAATGCAAATCAAAACAACTTTGAGATATCATCTTACATCTGTCAGATTGGCTAAAATCAAAAACACCAATGATAGCCTTTGCTGGAAAGGCTGTGGAGGAAGAGGTACCCTCATCCATTGCTGGTGGAAATGCACTCTTGTGCAACCACTTTGGAAATCAGTGTTTCGGTTTCTCAGGAAAATCGGGATCAACCTACCCCTTGACCCAGCAATACCACTCTAGGGAATATACCCAAGGGATGCCCTATCATATGACAAAAGCATTTGTTCAACTATGTTCATAGCAGTATTATTTGTAATAGCTAGAACCTGGAAACAACATAGATGCCCTTCAATGGAAGAATGGATGAAGAAAGTGTGGAATATATACACATTAGTGTACTATGCTGTGGTAAAAAAAAACAATGACTTCTTGAATTTTGCATGCAAATGGATGGAAATAGAAAACACTATCCTGAGTGAGGTAACCCAGACCCAAAAAGATGAACATGGGATGTACTCACTCATAATTGGTTTCTAGCCATAAATAAAGGTCATGTAGTCTATACCTGGTGAACCTAAAGAAGCTAAATAAGAAGGTGAACCCAATGAAAAACATATAATTATCCTCTTTGCTATCGGGAGTAGACAAAATTGCCAGGGAGAAAATTGGGATCTTGGGGGTGGGGTGGGATGGGAATAAGGGGGGGATGGAGAGAGAAAAGTGAGAAGGGGAAGACTGGGGGGAATTGGAGAAACAGGATGACTGGGATAAAGGAAGGTTGGATGGTGAGTATGGAAGCACAATTCTGATGTGGGAGTGTCATATATGAATCTGTTGATTTCATTGGTTAAAATAAAGAAACTGCTTGGCCGGCCCTAATAGGTTAAAACATAGGTGGGAGGAGTAAACAGAATAGTATACGGACAGGAAGAGGAAGTGAGCTCAGAATCATGCAGCTCCACTCAGAGAAGCCAGACGCTCCTCTCTCAAGGGCCAGACAGGATAGCTCTGCTCTCTGAGGCATGCTCACGATGAAACTCCGACCCGAGATGGATGTAGGCTAGAATCTTCCCCGGTAAGCGCACTTTGGGTGCTTACACAGATGATTAGAAATGGGTTAAGAGGTTGAAGCTAATGGGCCAAGCAGTGTTTAAATGAATACAGTTGTGTGTTGTTATTTCCGGCATGAGCTAGCCAGGCGACTGGGGTGTTGGGAACGCAACCCCGGCGCCCCAATTTCAACACAATTCTTAGTTAAGGGAGCCACCTTAGGGTTGGTAAGAGACTTGAACCTAGAGTGGCTCCCAGGAGCCCAAGGTGATGTCCCCAGTTGGTTCCTTGGGAAGCTGAGGATAGGGAACCTGAAATGACCCTATCCTATAGCCATACTGATGAATATCTTGCATATCACCATAGACCTTCATCTGGTGATGGATGGAGATAGAGACAGAGACCCACACTGAAGCATTAGACTGAGCTCCCAAGGTTCCAATGAAGAATGGAAGGAGGGAGAACATGAGCAAGGAAGTTGGGACCCCGAAGAGTGCACTCACCCACTTAGACTGTGGGGCTGATATATTGGGAGCTCACCAAGACCAGGAGGACTGTGACTGAAAAAGCATGAGATAAAACCAGACTCTGTGAACATGGCGAACAACGAGGGCCGATGAGAAGCAAAGGATAATGACATGGGGATTTGATCTCACTTCATGTTCTGGCTTTGTGGAAGCCTAGCCAGTTTGGATGTTCACCTGCCTAGACATGGACAGAGGGGGTAGGACCTTGGACTTTCCATAGGGCAGGGAACCCTGATTGCTCTTTGGATGGAAGAGGGAGGGGAAGAGGAGTGGGGGAAGGGGGAGAAGTGTGAGAGTAGGTGGAGGGAAATGGAAGCCTGGGAAGAGGCTGAAATTTTTTTTCCTTTTCTCTATAAAAAATAAAAATAAATACAATTATAAATTTTACTATTGTTAATTGAAAATATACATAATCTCTTGGTGTAAGCCATAATTAATAGTTAAGACATTAAAATGTATAAGACTGTATTAAACATTATATTTAACTATAAAAAAAGAAATATTAGTTTTGATCAAGCAAGACCACCTAAGAAATCTCTGGCAGGAATAGATGGCCTAGATGTCTGAGTTCTTCATCCAGAACAGGATCAAGACTGCTGCCTGAGGTGATCAAGACTCACAGGATACTTAAGTCAGGACTTGATCATAATTCTAAATATTCTTTTTGTCCCATAAGATTATCAGTGCCCCAAACAAGCTGGAAGTAGCATGGAATATTACACCCACATCCCCCAAAAATGGAATGTGGATATTATCCCTGTTTTTTTTTCTTGTTTTTTTTGTTTGTTTGTTTGTTTTTAGAAGTGTAAGCAGTGTGGGAGAATTGTCTGTATTCTGATATCATGTTTTTAATGAACACTGATAGGCAAGGCAGGAAGTATAATTTAAAAAACCAGACAAGAAGTAGAAAGGATGCAATGAGAACAGGAGAATTCTAGGAAGGAGGAGTTGATTCCTTCCACTCAAGCCTAAACCACCAAAAGAACAGGATGTGATCTGCCCCTCTGAAAATGGTAAGGAGCCACATAACTGATATAGATCAGAAAAATTGGTTAATCAAGATGTGAGAGCCAGTGAGATGCTAGAGCTAATTTGCCAATCAACTTATAATTTATGGATACCTATGTATGATTTTCTTTGAGGCTTGCTGAATGTGTGTTCCCAGGCAGGACAGAATCCCCAACAAGCCAGCCCCTCATGTGAAAAATGGCACCTTCATGTTACATATATGTGTCTGATATGGGAGGGCCTTCAGTCTATGTGTTTCTTTTATTGGTTAATAAATAAAAAAAAATAGCTTGTTCTGTGTGGAGGGGAAAAACAGAGTTGGGCAGGGAAGACTAACCTGAACGCTTTGCAAATAAGGCAGAGTCAAAAGAAGCCATGTCACCCTGTTGGAGACAAATGCCATGACTTGAGTAGGGACAGCACAGCCTGTGACAGTACATAAATTGATAGAAATGGGTTATGTTAATATGTGAGAGTTAGTCAATAATAAGATACAGCATGGAAAAAGCAGTGATTTAATTAATACAATATCCCTGTAGTTCTTTTGGGTCTGAGCAGCCCATCACTAACATGCAGCCTTCCTACTACAACTTTCCATGTCAGTATGTTGTTGATGCATACTGAGAGATCCTGGGCCTCTTGTCCCAGTGTCAATTATTCTGTTTCTTAAACTTCTGGAAACTCTTTCAGATAATTGTCAGGTTCCATTAATCCCCCCCCCCCCCCCAATTTCATTGTCTCTTGATATTGAAGTGATGTCATTTTTCCTAATGGAATGAGTCAGTTCATTGGGGATGAGAATCCTATACAATCTTCAGCCCAAACAAGAAACCACTCACTCATGTTCTATGAGACATCTCTGGTCAAAATTGCTTAAGAAAGTACATGGATAAAAGGGAGTCTTTGATAGGGCTCTCTTTGGGAACTTTTGCCTAACAGAGTGTCCATTATGTAAACTTACTAAATTATCAGTTGATTTTCTAATTAAAAAACAACTGAAATTCAATTGTCTTGCTAATGTTCACATTGATTGACTTTAATGTTCTCTCTACCCTGGATTGGCAGAATTCTACTTTTAACATGACAGTGCCAGGGCCCCTTCTGTCTTGGTAGTCAGAGGTGATTTAGGTGTATTGTCACTAATGGCTGGTGCATATCATAAGACACAAAGTGTTGTACAGTTTTTCCCTTAATAAGATTGAAGAGAGATTTCAAGGATAATTCCAAGCCATTTTTAGAAGGAATACAAAACAGGAGTGACCCAGAAGTCTAAATATGGGGCTTAGTCAAAGTTGTAACCTTCCCTGGATCCTCTCTCTCTCTCTCTCTCTCTCTCTCTCTCTCTCTCTCTCTCTCTCTTTCAATTTCCTTTTTCCTTTATTCTCCCTCTCCCCTTTCTCTTCTTTAATTTTTTTCTTTTCTTCTTCATTCACCTTTTCTTCAGTATCGCAATTCTATCTTGCATTATCATTATGTTAGTTTGCCTTCTCTAACTGCTTTGCTTGAATTGAATATTTGTCATTATGGTGATCCTTCTATAGATTTAAGTGTTTGATTGTTTATTTTTTTCTTATTCAGGTTTGATTGTTTTGGTATTAGCTCAATATTTCCTGATTATGATCTTTGCTATTTTTCATCTGTGTAATGATATTTAGGTTTTCATTTTCGGTTTTAACATTTATGTATTTGTGTGTGTGTACTCAAACACATAAAATTTAACAAGGTTCTATTACTTTTGAACATTTCAAGAATGTTATATCTCTTTCCAATCACTGTTTTGTTTTAAGAATTTACAAAACCATTACAAATATCATTAGGAAATCATGGTTTACTAAAATGTTTTATTTTTATATTCACCATGAACTTGTATATTTTCTATAGTTTTTGTTCTGGATTGTACAATAAAAGTTATTTCAGTTACCTTGTGTTTGAGAAGACTTATTTGCATAAACTATGACCATTTTGAAAAGAAATTGCTTAGACTGCCATGTCCATGTTTTCATTTTGTTAAAATTTCCTTACTTCTTTTTTTGTATCACCATGCATTCCTAACCATTTTCTATACTTTATCATTTTTGTAACTCAAACATATTTTAATTTGTAATCTTATATTCTTATACAGCTTTTTCATTGGATATTCTTTAGTTCAATTTTTTTCTTCTACTTCTCTTTTCTCATTTAAAAATGTCTTAAATTGGTAGAATATGTTTGTGGAAGTTAAACTCATTCCCTTCAATAAAGCTCAGCTATAGGAACAGTGTAGATAGTCATATAGTGCTATATATAGTCATATAGTGCTATATATAGTCATATATGCTATATATATATGACTATATGTGCTATATATAGTCATATATGCTACATATATATATGACTATATGTGCTATATATAGTCATATATGCTATATATATATATGACTATATGTGCTATATATAGTCATATAGTGCTATATATAGTCATATAGTGATGCTGTCACTTGCATGTGTGCTTTACAGCAGTCAGCAAGAAGCTGTTGGGTATGAGAAAAATTATAAAATAGATTTGTCTACATAGGACAACAAATGAGGGTACAAGGTGAGTTATAGATGTGTGAAGTTCATTAGCATATGGATATGTATTAAAATAGGGAAAGAAAGAGGTTGCAGGGTAGTAGAAAATACCTTAACTCTAACCAATCAAAAGGCAGAGGCAGGTGAATGATTTTGAGATTGAGGTCCACCTTGTCTACAAGAGTGAGTTTCAGGAGAGGTTCCAAAATCAGAAAGAAACCAGTTTCAAAGAAAGAAAGAAAGAAAGAAAGAAAGAAAGAAAGAAAGAAAGAAAGAAAAAAAGAAAAAGAAAAGAAAAAGAAAGAAAAGAAAAAGAATCTGGCAGGCTGTGAGATCATAATTGTTGTTAGGCAACCCATGTGGGATTCTATCTGTTCATTTCTATGGCCAAAGATGTAGGAAGCTGCTGAGATGTAATGTTTACTTTGGAGGATTAACAAGTTACTTCTACATTTTTGGGGCAGCGTTTCTGGAAGGTGATTCTTTAAATGAGGCCATGGCCAACTCTTTGCCATTTGGAATTTTAGCTGGCAATATTTCATAAGTCATGAGTACATAATCTCACAGAGTACCATTTCTCAAAAAAGCTTTACAGAAACTTTTATGGGAGGAAGCACTCTTCATTAAGAAATAAATCCCTGAATTTTGAATTTTAGTCTCAGAGGTCTTCAAAATGGTGAGTTTTCCATCACTACATTCATTCATGTGTGTTTTATTTAGTATTACAGCTCAGGTGAAAAAAAGTGTCTGTGCATGAGTTCGTCAATGAATAACAAAAAGTTATATACCTCATATTAAGAGTTACAAGAGATAAATATTGGGATGAATACTATAATGGGAGTGTCATATAGGAAAGATTCATTAAGGAACTGAACAAAATGATGGATTTATATAGGCACTCTGAGATAGTGGACCTTTTCAGGGTGCAGGTTCCAGGTTATGGATTAGGGTGATTTACATTCCTGAGATTCTTTCTTATACCCAAGAGAGCAGAGATTAAGATGTGGGCTAGATGATTTTTTATAACTGTTCCCACCATTGTTCTATTTGTGGAAAATATCAGGTAAAATACTCAGGGGGTGTGCCTGTTGCCTAGTGTGCATCAAGGGGCCTCCATTTTTAACAGTTTCATTGAATAGAAATTGCTTGGATTGAGGTATTTTTGTGAGGAGGCAGCTACCAACTTCTTTCATCTGTCATTCTCTAAAAAGAACAACATGATCTCAAATTTCTGGTCCCTGACCATGGAATTAGTGTCTTCCCAAGAATGTTCTTTTTCTAAAAAAATTTCTGTGAGAATATGATTGTTATTTCCCCATTGCTTTCTCATCTCCATTACCTTTCAATCACCATTGCTATTGCTCTACTCTCTCATAAAATATTATCATTATGACAGTATAAACATGAGTATTATTGCTTAAGCAAGAGTTTAAATATCTCTCTATGGATACTTTAAAATTAATATCAAAGATGAAAAGATGAGTCTGACGTACAAAAAGATCTGGTAGAAGCTAAGAGAGAATCAGATTAGGAGACAAACTTTTCCAAATACACAGAACTATTTGTTACTCAATATAAATATTTTCTTTTTAGATGAAATAATATTGCTATAAAAAGCCCAAAAGAAGACATCATAACTATAAATATATGTTTTTGTACTTACTCCAGATAAATAACCTGTCTAACAATGTTTCTGCAAGCATTCATCATACCCATTGTTAGTACTTGGTGGTGGGCTATCAGAAGCCTGGTATGCATTGTATTTTTTGGCTTTGACATTGGGTATGGCACATGAAAGAGCAGAAAACTGTTTATATTCTTGGAAGAAAAGTAGCAGAACAGAGATTTTTATGACATTTTTATTTTCTATTTAATACTATGAAATTGAGAAGAGATTCCTGTGTCCAGTTTTCATTTCTTTTGTGGTTAACGCAAAAAGTGAATTTTGAAATAACTTATTCAATAAAAATTTGATGGTAGTTCTTCAAAATTGGTCAAAATGCCCTGGAGAAATATCAGTGTTGAATTTTATAAAACTCCCATCCATCATAATTCATAGAAATTATATCTTTTTTGGAAATACCGAATGTAATTTAAGGGGGATTTATGGTTAGCATGATGTCTAAACATTTTGTATCTTAAGTATGATGTGAGAAACCTACAAAATACCAAAAGATAATACATTTTTTGTTGATTCCCTACTGTGAATTCCAAGTATGAAAAATTGGAAGAGATATCTTGGAATTATTCTTGTAATGAGTAAATGTTGGATTGCAAATCTATTTAGCAATTTCTAAATAGAGTGATTTACCAAAGCTAGATCTACAGTGGAGCTATTTAAGAAGAAAAACCTTACAATGAGCTCAAATTAACACAGGTTACAATTCATTTATCATATAGAATTACATATATTCTTATTTAAAGGGTTGTCTAATTTTTTTGTGAGAGCAGTTAAAAACATTTACTGGAAACCTTATACATAGTAATTTTTAAGATATTTGAATTCATTAGTGAGATATTGATGAGATCCAAAGGAGGAAGATACACAACTGAAAGTGTGATGTATAACACAACATAACATTGCTTATTTTGTCTGCATTATGAAAATATGATATGGGGATCATATGAACGATATCTATGAGGTCATCAATCTATTACAATGTAACAATGACTACTTAACTTGCATATGTAGTTTACAGCAGACATGGTAAAAAAAAAGGTCTGTGGTAGATAAAATAAAAAGAGTTAAATCACACAGATTTACTTTACTAAAAGTTAAATAAGGCTATATGTTTAGTTTGTGAATGGTGGGTTCCATACTGGGTAGGCTCCCACAAAGCCAGAACATGAAGTAGGATCAAAACCCTGTGCCATTGTTTGGCTTCTCAGCAGCCCTCACTCTCCAGCAAATTCAGAGAGACCGGTTTTATCCCATGCTTTTTCAGTTACAGTCCAACTGGCCTCGGTGAGCTCCCACTGGATCAGCCCCACTGTCTCCGTGGGTGGGTGCACCCCTTGTGGTCCTGACTTCTTTATTCATATTCTCCCTCCTTCTGCTCCTCATTGGGACATTGGGAGCTCAGTCCAGTGCTCCTGTGTGGGTCTCTGTCTCTATTTCCATCCATCGCAAGATGAAGGTTCTATGGTGATATGCAAGATATTCATCAGTATGGCTATAGGATAGGGTCATTTCAGATTCCCTATCCTCAGGTGCCCCAGGAACTAACTGGGGACATTGCCTGGGAGCCCCTCTAGGTCCAAGTCTCTCAGCAACCCTAAGATGGCTTCCTTAATTAAGATGTGTGCTTCCCTGCTCCCCTAACCAACCTTCCTTTATCCCAAACATCCCGTTTCCCAAAGTTTCCCACACACTCCCCTTCTCACATTTCTCTCCCCTTCTCCCCTTACCCCCTCCCACCACACCCCCATGATCCCATTTTTTTGCCCGGCAATATTTTCTACATCCCATAACCAGGAGGATAGCTATATGTTTTTCTTTGGGTACACCTTCTTATTTAGTTTCTTAAGGATATAATATTATAGACTAACTGACCTTTATTTATCTCTAGAAACCAATTATGAGTGAGTACATCTTATGTTCATCCTTTTGGGTCTGGGTTACCTCACTCAGGATAGTGTTTTCTATTTCCATCAATTTGCATGCAAAATTCGCAAAGTCATTGTTTTTTACCGCTGAGTAGTATTCTAATGTGTATATATTCCACACTTTCTTCATCCATTCTTCCATTGAAGGGCATCTAGGTTGTTTCCAGTTTCTGGCTATTACAAATAATGCTGCTATGAACATAGTTGAACAAATGTCCTTGTCATATGATCGGGCATCACGTGGGTATATTCCCAAGAGTGGCATTGCTGGGTCCATGTGTAGGTTGATCCTAAATTTCCTGAGAAACCGCCACACTGCTTTCCAAAGTGGTTCCACAAGTTTGCATTCCCACCAGCAATGGATGAGGGTACCCCTTCCTCCACAGCCTCTCTCGCAAAGGCTATCATTGGTGTTTTTGATTTTAGCCATTCTGACATGTGAAGGTGATGTCTCAATGTTGTTTTGATTTGCATTTCCCAGATGGCTAAGGAGGCTGAGCATGCCTTTTGGCCATTTGAACTATTTTTTAATTGGTTTAATTAGCATTTTAAAGTCTAGTTTTTTGAGTTCTTTTTGTATTTTGGAGATGAGACCTTTGTCTGTTGCGGGGTTGGTGAAGATCTTCTCCCAGTCAGTGGGTTGCCTTTTTGTCTTAGTAACAGTGTCCTTTGCTTTACAGAAGCTTCTTAGTTTCAGTATGTCCCATTTATTCAATGTTGCCCTTAATGACTGTGCTGCTGGGGTTATACCTAGGAAGCGATTGCCTGTGCCCATCCGTTGTAGGGTACTTCCCACTTTCTCTTCTATCAGGTTCAGTGTGTTCAGATTGATATTGAGGTCTTTGATCCATTTGGACTTGAGTTTTGTGCATGGTGATAGAGATTGGTCTATTTTCATTCTTCTACAGGTTGACATCCAGTTGTGCCAGCACCATTTGTTGAAGATGCTTTCTTTCTTCCATTGTATACTTTTAGCACCTTTATCGAAAATGAGGTGTTCTTAGGTTTGTGGGTTAAAATCCATTGGTCGACTTCTCTGTTTTTATGCCAATACCACACTGTTTTCATTACTGTAGCTCTGTAATAGAGTTTGAAGTCAGGGATGGTAATACCTCCAGAAGTTCCTTTATTGTATAAGATTGTTTTGGCTATCTTGGGTTTTTAATTTTTTGATATAAAGTTGATTATTTTCCTTTCAAGATCAGTGAAGAATTTTGATGGGATCTTCATGGGGATTGCATTGAATCTATAAATTGCCTTTTGTAGGATTGCCATTTTTACTATGTTGATCCTCCCAATCCAAGAGCAAGGGAGATACTTCCGTTTTCTGGTATCCTCTTCAATTTCTTTCTTTAATGCCTGAAAGTTCTTGTCAAATAGATCTTTTACTTCTTTGGTTAGAGTTACCCCGAGATATTTTATGCTGTTTGTGGCTATCGTGAAAAGTGATGCTTCTCTGATTTCCCTCTCTGCTTCCATATCCTCTGTGTATAGGAGGCCGACTGATTTTTTGGAGTTGATCTTGGATCTGGCCACATTACTAAAGATGTTTATCAGATGTAAAAGTTCTTTGGTGAAGTTTTTAGGTTCGCTTGTGTACACTATAATATCCTCTGTAAATAACAAAAGTTTAACTTCTTCCTTTCCAATTTGAATCCCGTTGATTCCTTTATGTTGTCTTATTGCTATTGCTAAAACTTCAAGCAATATTGAAGAGGTATGGAGAGAGTGGACAGCCTTGTCGTGTTCCTGATTTAAGAGGGATGGCTTTGAGTTTCTCTCTGTTTACTTTGAAGTTAGCTATAGGTTTGCTGTATATAGCTTTTATTATATTTAGGTATGACCCTTGTATCCCTAATCTCTCCAAGACTTTTAGCATAAAGGGATGTTGAATTTTGTCAAATGCTTTTTCAGCATCAAATGAAATGATCATATGTTTTTTTTTCCTTTCAGTTTATTTATATGATGGATTACATTGATAGATTTTCGTATGTTGAACCAGCCTTACATCTCTGGGATGAAACCTACTTGATCAAAATAGATAATTTTTCTAATGTGTTTTTGGATACGGTTTGCCAGTATTTTGTTGGGGATTTTCGCGTCGATGTTCATGAGTGAGATTGGCCTGTAGTTCTCTTTCTTGGTTGAGTCTTTGTGTGGTTTTGGTATCAGAGTGACTGTAGCTTCATAAAAGGAATTTGGCAATGACTCTTCTGTTTCTATATTGTGAAATACTTTAAGGAGTATAGGTATTAGGTCTTCTTGGAAATTCTGGTAGAATTCCGCATTGAAACTGTCTGGTCCTGGGCTCTTTTTTGGTAGGGAGGTTTTTGATAACAGCTTCTAATTCTTTGCGACTGACAGGTCTATTTAAATGGTTCACCTGGTCCCGATTTACCTTTGGTATATTGTATTTATCTAAAAAAGTGTCCATTTCTTTTACATTTTCCAGTTTTGTGGCATACAGGCTTTTGTAGTAAGATCTAATGATTCTCTGAATTTCCTCTATGTCTGTGGTTATGTCCCCCTTATCATTTCTGATCTTATTAATTTGCATATTCTCTCTCTGCCGTTAGATTAGTTTGGATAGGGGTTTATCAATTTTGTTGATTTTTTCCAGGAACCAGCTTTTTGTTTCATTGATTCTTTGGATTATTTTCTGTGTTTCTATTTTGCTGATTTCAGCCCTCAGTTTGACTATTTCCAGTGTTCTACTCCTCCTAAGTGAGTCTGCTTCTTTTTCTTCTAGAGCTTTCAGGTGGGCTGTTATGTCGCCAATGTGTGCTTTCTCTGTTTTCTTTAAGTGGGCACTTAGGGCTATGAACTTTCCCCTTAGGACTGCTTTCAAAGTATCTCATAAGTTTGAGTATGTTGTTTCTTTATTTTCATTGAATTCAAAGAAGGCTAATTTCTTTCTTTATTTCTTCTTTGATCCAGGTGTGGGTCAATAGTTGAGTGTTCAGTTTCCATGAGTTTGTAGGCTTTCTATGTGTAGCATTGTTGTTGAATTCTAACTTTAGTCCATGGTGGTCTGATAAGACACGGGTGGTTATGGATATTTTTTTGTAACTGTGGAAGTTTGCTTTGTATCCGAGGATGTGGTCAATTTTCGAGAAGGTTCCATGAGCTGCAGAGAAGAAGGTATATTCTTTCCTATTTGGGTGGAAAGTTCTATAGATGTCTGTTAAGTCCATTTGATTCATTACCTCCATTAATTCTCTTATTTCTCTTTTAGGTTTCTGTCTGATTGACCTGTCCATTGGTGAAAGTGGAGTGTTGAAATCTCCTACTATTAGTGTGTATGGTTTGATGGCAGCCTTGAGTTTTAGTAATGTTTCTTTTACATATGTGAGTGCTTTTATATTAGGGGCATAGATATTCAGGATTGAGTCTTCAACCTAATCAATTGTTCCTGTTATGAGTATAAAATGTCCCTCTCCATCTCTTCTGATTGATTTAAGTTTGAAGTCAACTTTCTTAGAAATTTGTATGGCCATACCTGCTTGTTTCTTAGGTCCATTTGCTTGATAAACTCTTTCCCATCCCTTTACTCTAAGTAGGTGCCTGTTTTTGTGATTGAGGTGTGTTTCTGGTAAACAGCAGAATGTTCGATCCTGTTTGCGTATCCAATCTCTTAGCCTGTGCCTTTTTATAGGTGAGTTGAGTCCATTGACATTAAGTGATATTAATGACCAGTGGTTGTTAACTACAGTCACCTTTTTAGTCATAGAGTTTGTGTGTTTGCCTTCTTTTAGTTGCGCTGGTGAAGGGTGTCTAGATG
>CAWTZC010001498.1:0-52102 GCA_963919715.1 Microtus obscurus
CACTCACATTGTGTCCCGCTGTTCCAATATTGCCATTTTGCCTGCCTACAGCAAAACTCCAGCAATATGGTAAGGCACTCGCTTCATCACTGCTTGTTAAAGATGGTTTCGAACTTGTAGAATTATTAGAATGAGTATTGGGTTTGCCGTTTTTCTGGATTCTCTCCTTTAAATAAAATTTAAACATTCCCACAGTAAAAATAATATCACATCCCCATATGAAGGAAACATGGGTTCAAAAAGCTGAAGAGAACAAGATTCTTTTTTAGGCAGATATTCCAGAACCCTAAGAAATAAGTCATTGATACTATGCCCCAGAGTCATATCCCAGGAGTTGTCTGTGTCTAAAGTAAATTAATGTGAACAGTTGTACAGCACATTACAGGCTTTATCAGGACACAAAGTTCAGTGGCGACCCACAGTATATTCAGTATTTCTCGGTGGTATTGACATTGTGCCATCAAGGCTTCTAGATTACCATCAGGTAGGTCCAAGAAGGATTATTGGCCTCATTTGTATAAAAACATCTATCACATCATATCTCAATCTCTACTCTACTCTATTTCTCACAGTATCATTCAAGTTTCCAGCTGAGAGGAAAAAGATATCCATTATGAGGACAATTTTGAGGCCCTGTCAGCATATAGGGGATACAATCTGAGAATTCTTTGGTTACTGATAACCTTGAGAAATATAGAAAATTTTGAAATGGCTTTAGTAAAAACCACTTATTTTTATGAATTTCATTAAAGAGAGTGGGAAAAGCCTTATGTGTTTTCTGTAATAGCAGAAAGACCTCCCAGCAATTTAAATCATAAGGATATTCAGATAGCCAATCATCAAAAAGGCACAGTGTGAGATGCCTGAGAATAGGAACATTTTTCCGAGCCCATGTTTAGGGGGTAAACGTCTTCAAATGGTCTAAGCTTTGTGAGAAAGTGCCTGACAATGTTTGACCAAATAGCAAAGATCCAATCACACCATTGTGGCTAGAAGGGACAAGAACTAGTTTTACTGCATAAGGTTTGGTTAGAACATCGTTTGCTTGGTACTTTGTTTCTAGATTCCATGTCCCTTATATTACACCATTTTCTGGGATTAAGTACAAGAAACATTTAGAATGTCCTTTCATCATGATTATTGGTGGTATAAACTTTTGATGCTTCTCTACGAGTTGTAATGATCTGGCTTCTTTGCATAGCCATCAATGTAAGTGATGCGGGATGTCCTTGTCTATGTGTTTTTCTATTTTGGTTATTGAACCAATCTGCTTTGTCCCATGGCAGGGTAGAATATAGTTAGGTTGGAAGAGATCTAGGAAGAGATCTTGTGGATCCCATGAGAGGCCATGTAGCTGCTGAAGTAGAAGCACACAGAGGTTTCCATTGGATAGCCCTGGTGATTCAAAAATTAATAGAAATGGGTTAATTTAAGATGTGCAAAAGTAGTGAATAAAGAAGACTGAGCTAATAGGCTAAGAGATATTGTAATTTTCTGTGTAATTATTTGGTTTGGGGCAGTTGGGAAGCACAAGGACAGTCTTCATTTACATGAAGGGTGAACATTTTCATATCTGGCTGCTGATTTTAGGCAGAGTCAATGATTATTCGTTTTAGCTTTTTATGTTTTTTCCTCTACCTAGAGGTCTTGTGGTCCCATGATTACAAAGTATTTCTAATCTTAGATCCTGGGATTGGCGCTAAGATAATATGAGTCAAAGGTCAAGTTAAATGTGTCCATGGAAGCAGGGATGCTCTAGGGCTCCCACAGAATCAGTGCTAGACCTTAAGCTCAATTTATACTAAGTGAATGATTTGCAATCCCATTGGTCATGGACACCAATTCTGACACCCTATTCTCCACTGTGGAATATTCCAGACACTGGGTTTGAAAAAAGTGAGATTTTTGCAATAATTTTTGTGGTTGAAGTTTGTAATCATAGATCCCCCTTTCTCTTTACTGGACTGAATATGGGCAAATCTGATTCTCACTTTTACAGTGTCAGTGGTGTAAAAGATTCTTTAATCTTGGCCTTTTGCGTTCAAAGGTAAAGCTTGAAATTTTGCCAGAAAATGAACCCTTGAGACCACCTTTGGCAAAAGGGAAAGTCTGCAGTGGAAAGGCTTTGTCCGAGGAGATAGGTCTGACAGTTTCATTGTTGAAATCAGTAGAGTAAGATAACTTGGGGAGAGTTATGACAACAATTGGCTCTTCGTGAGAAAGGACGTAAGTTCGGAGACCTGTGTGGGGGACAGGTTGTTAAGTTGGAAAACCCTTAAGGAGAGAAGTATAAGCGCACCATCCTGTTGTAGGTGAATGTTCTTACTAACCCATTCACAGAAGGAAGGTCCCATTCGTGCACTTCAGCTTCCAATACTTCTTTAGGGCTTCCTCTCTTGTGTTGACTCTTGGAGAGTTGTAGGCAGAAGCAAAGAGCTTTCTTCATTATGTCTGGATGCCTGTCAGCAGCAGTTTTTTTCTTTTTTGTCAGGTTGTTTTTTCTTACTCCATATATGGGCACAGTGATGGGGCCAGTTGATTTCTAGTGATATGTATTGAAAAACAGAGCTTAGGCCCCAACCAGCACAGAGATCAGATCTGGGTACCAGGAGATCCTATCTCTGGGGTGAGTGGGTTTCTTACCCATTGAGTGACAAGGAAGAATTTTCCTGCAGGACCTATACTCCTGCATACTACCCTCTCTTCCTATCTCACCCAGCTTGCATCCAGAACCCTCCCCACTTCTGCCTCCCTGCCATCTTTGGGACCATAACATCACCATCAGCTCAACACTGTCTGGGTGCTAGGATCGAATCCGGAGAACAGCTGGGCAGGCAGGAATTCCTTCTGTTTAATACTGCCTGACAAGCAAGCAAGATGGGAGCTTTGTTTATGAGCTACCCAATCAACTCCTAATAGGTTTGAACTGGGCACCAGGAGATCCATCTCGGGGGCGAGTGAGTTTCTGACATGGTGCAGCAGCCCAGGACAAGGAACTACTTCCTGCAGGGCCTATACTCCCACATACTGCCTCTCTCTTCCTATCTCACCCAGGTTTCATCCATAACCGTCCCCACTTCTGCCTCACCTTGCTGTCTTCCGGGCAAACATCTTCCCCAGCTCAGCCTGTCTAGCGCGTGGAATCGAATCCGGAGAGCAGGCGGGTGGGCGGGGTTTGTTTCGCCTGCAGCCTTCAAGGTAGGTGCTTTGTTTGTGAGCTCACCCAACCAGAATGAAGATCTGATCTCAGCACCAGGAGAGCCATCACTGGGGCACCCTAAAAAACCATCACGGTAAGAGTGCCATCACTGGGAAGGTACATCAGTGGGCAAGGAGACCAGATCCTGTAAAAGAATATCCTTAGAAGAGCATTCAGAGGAAGAGATGGGCAGGCGCCAATGCAAAAAAATTCACCCAACAATCTGAAAAACAACTTGAAACCACCAGAACACAGCAACCTCACAACAGGAGGACATGCGAGCACCTTAATCAAAAAGAAGTAGAAAAATGGACTTTATGAAAGTATTGACATCCTCAAACAGCATGACAAAAAATTCCCTTACTAGAAATGGATGAGAAGTATAACAGAAAGTTTGAAGAATTGAACCAAATCAGTGAATGATACCCTAGGAGACCAAGGAAAAAAATCAAACAGATAATGGAAATAGTTCAAGAACTAAAACTGAAATAGAGACAAGGAAGAAAAACACAAACAGAGGACCCAGCTGGACATGGAAAATCTGGAGTAAACACACAGAGACTACAGAAACAAGCATAACCAGCAGAATACAAGAGAATAGAAGAAAGAATCTCTCTAGATTCTGAAGATAACATAGAGAAAATACACACACTGATCAAAGAAAAAAGCCAAGTCTAACAAACTTCTCATCAAAAAACATTCAGGAAATATAGGACACAATAAAAAAGACTAAACCTGCTAGAAAAATAGGAGTAAGAAGAAGGAGAAGAAGGCTACAGTTCACTGGTCCAGAAAATATATTTAATAAAAGTATAGAAGAAAACTTTCCCAACCTAAAAGAAAGATGTACCTATGAAGGTTCAAGATGCATACTGAACACCAAATAGGCTGGATAAAAAAAAATCCCCTCTCCATATAATAATCAAAACACAAAAAGCATACAGAATAAAGAAAAGAATAATTAAATCCGCAAAGAAAAAAGGCCAGATTAGTTATAAAAGGTAAACCTATCAGACTTACACTGACTTCTCTATCCAAATCATGAAAGCCAAAAGGTCCTGGACAGATGTACTGCAGAAACCAAGAAACCATGGATTGCAAGCGCACACCTATATCCAGCCAAGATTTCATTATATATAAATGGAAAAAACAAAATTTTCCAGGATAAAAACAAATTTAAGCAATACATAGCCACAAATCCAGCCTTACAGAAAGTAATAGAAGGAAAATCACTAGCTAAGGAGTCCACACACTGCACAATAACTCAGACTTCTAGAGACCCTTCAACAGCGCAACTCAAAGAAAGCAAACCACGCGAACTCTACTACTAAAAAGTGACCGGAGTTAACAAATGGTCATTAATATCACTTAATGTCAATGGACTCATCTCACCCTATAAAAGCACAGGTTAAGAGATTGGATATGAAAACAAGTTCCAACGTTCGGCTGTTTACAAGAAAGACACCTAAACCACAAAGATAGGCACTCTTCAGATTAAAAAGCAGGGAAAAGGCATCAATCATATGGACCTAAGAACAAGCAGGTGTTGCCATATTTATTTCTAACAAATTTGACTTGAAACTTAAATCAATCAGGAGAGATAGAGAGGGACATTTTATACTCATACTCAGGAACAATTCATCAGCATGTGGTCTCAGTGCTGAATATCTATGCCCCTAATATAAAAAGCACCCACGTACCCCAAAGAAACATTACTAAAACTCAAGGCATCCATCCAAACTGCAAAACTATTAGTAGGAACTTCAACACTCCACTCTCACCCAATGGACCAGGGCAATCAGACAAAAAGCTAACAAAGAAATTAGAGAATTAATACGGCGGTAATGAATCAATTGGACTTAACAGACATCATATAACATTCCACCCCAAATAAGAAAAGAATATACCTTCTCCTCTGCAGCTCATGGAACCTTCTCAAAAATTGACCACAGACTTGGTAACAAGACAAACATCAAGAATTACAAAAATATATTAGTAACCAACTGTCTTATCAGATCACCATGAATTAAGTTAAATTCAACAAAAATACTACACAACCAGAAACCGTACAAGCTCATGGAAACTGAACAGTCAGCTACTGAACTACACCTGGAACAAAGAAGAAATAAAGAAATTAAAGTCTTCCTATAATTCAATGAAAATAAGAAAACATCATACTCAAACATATGAAAGCTAGTCCTAAGAGGAAAGCTCATAGGACTAGGTGCCCACTTGAAGAAAGCTGGGAGAAACCACACAGCTGGAACTTAAGAGCCACCGAAGTATCTAGAAAAAACAGAAGCAGGGTCACCTAGGAGGAGTAGAAGACTGGAAATAATCAAACTGAGGCTAAATAAAATCAATAAAATAGAAAATACAGAAAACAATCCAAAGAATCAATGAAGCTAATAGCTGGGCCCTGGAGAAAATCTACCAAAATTGATGAATATCCAAACTAATCAAACGGCAAAGAGAGAATATGCAAATTAATAGAATCAGAAATGAAAATGGGGACATAACCACAGATACAGAGAAATTCAGAGAATCCATTAGGTCCAACTACAAATGCCAATATGCTCAAAAAATGAAAATGTAAAAGAAATGGACACTTTTTTAGATAAATACCATATTCCAAAGTTAAACCAGGAAAGGTAAACAATCTAAATAAACCTGTTAGTCATGAAGAATTAAAAATTGTTATCAAAAACCTCCTTTAACAAAAAAAGCCCAGTTCCAGGTGGTTTCAATGCCAGAATTTACAGAACCTCCAAGAAGACCTAATCTCATACCCTCTTTGTTTTTCACAATATAAAAACAGAAAAAGTCATTGACAATTCCCCTTTTGTAAGCTAAATATCTGATTTCAAAACCACACAAAATTCAACCAAAAAAAAAGTTACAGGCCAACCTTGCTGAACATCGATGCAAAAATCCTCAAACCCAAAATACTGGCCAAACCAAATCCAAAGAACACAATGAAAAATTATCCCATTATGATCAAGTGGGCTTCATCCCAGTGATGCAGGGGCTGGTTCAACATACAATAATCTAACAATATAATTCATCATATAAATAAACTGAAAAGAAAAACCCATATGATCATTTCATTAGTATGCTGAAAAAGCATTCGGCGAAATTCAACATCCCTTTATAATAAAAGTCTTTGGAGAGATTAGGGATACAAGGGTCATACCTAAATATAATAAAAAGCTATTTACACAAGCCGACAGCTAACACATCAAATTAACGGAGAAAATTCAAAAGCCATCCCACTAAACTCAGGAACATACCAAGGCTGTCCACTCTCTCCTTACCTCTTCAGCAATATAGTGCTTAGATTTTAGCAATAGTAATAAAGTAACACACAGGGGATCAAAGGGGATTTGAATTGGAAAGGAAGAATGTAGACTTTTATTATTTGCAGAGGATAATGATAGTGTACATAAGCGACCCCAAAAGCTCCACCAAAGAACTCATACAGCTGATAAACACCTTTAGTAATGTGGCAGGATACAAGAACAACTCCAAAAAGTCTAGTAGCCCTACTATACACAATGAATATGGAAAGCAAAGGGGGAAATCAGAGAAGGATCACCTTTCACAATAGCCACAAACAGCATAAAATATCTTGGGGTATCTCTCCGAAGTGAAAAATCTATTTGACAAGAACTTTAAGGCATGGAAAAAAAAAATTGAAGAGGATAACAGAAAATGGAAGAATCTTCCCTTCTGCTCTTGGATCTGGAGGATCCAACATAGTAAAAATGGCAATTGTACCATAGGCAATTTATAGATTCAATGCATTCCCCATCAAAAATCCCATCAAAATTCTTAACAGATCTGGAGAAGGACAATAATCAACTTTATATGGAAAAAAAAAAAAACCCCAGGATAGCCAAAACAAATCTTATACAATAAAGGAACTTCTGGAGCATACCATCCCTGACTTCAAACTCTATTACAGAGATTCAGTATTGAAAACAGCTTGGTTTTGGCATAAAATCAAAAATCCCAATGGAATCATATCGAAGACCCGGATTTTAACCCACAAACTTATGAACACCTCATTTTTGATAAAGTAGCTAAAAGCATATGATGAAAGAAAGTCAAGCATCTTCAACAAATGGTGACTGGCAGAACTGGATGTCAGCTCTGTAGAAGAATGAAAATAGACCCATATCTATCACCATGCACATAACTCAAGTCCAAATGGATTAAAAGACCTCTATATCAATCTAACAGACTGAACCTGATAGAAGAGAAAGTTGGAATTACCCTCCAACAAATGGACACAGGAGATCGAGCAGCTACAGACATTAAGGGAAACATTGAATAAATGGGACCTCCTGAAACTGAAAAGCTTCTGTAGAAGTAAAGGACACTGTCACCCCTTAACACAAAACG
Organism: Microtus obscurus; assembly: GCA_963919715.1. Taxonomy (NCBI): domain Eukaryota; kingdom Metazoa; phylum Chordata; class Mammalia; order Rodentia; family Cricetidae; genus Microtus; species Microtus obscurus. The sequence goes on from CAWTZC010001498.1 coordinate 7,604, forward strand.
GCAACCTACTGACTAGGAGAGATCTTCACCAACACTGCAACAGACAAAGGTCAGATCTCAAAATATATACAGACTCAAGAAACTAGAACATAAAAAGGCTTGTCAACCCAATTATAAAATGGGGCACGGAACTGAACAGAGAATTCTCAACAAAAAAAAGTTCAAATGGCCAAAAGACACTTATTATCATGCTCTACCTCCTTAGCAATCAGGGAAATGCAAATCAAAGCAACATTGAGATATCATCTCACACCTATCAGAATGGCCTAAAATCAAAAACACCAGTATAGCTTTGATGGAGAAGTTGTTGATGGTGCCCTCATCCATTGCTGGAGGAGTGCACTTGTGCAACCACTTTGGAAATCAGTGTTTCGGTTTCTCAGATGGGCTACCTGGACCCAGCTATTCCACTCTTGGGAATATACCCAAGAGATACCCTATCATATGACAAAGCATTTGTTCAACTATGTTCATAGCAGCATTATTTGTTATAGCCCAGAACCTGGAAAGAACCTAGATGCCCTTCAATGGAAGAATGGATGAAGAATGTGTGGAATATATACACATTAGAGTAGTGGGCCACGGTAAAAAAACAATGACTTCCCGAATTTTGCATCGCAAATGGATGGAAATAGAAAAAGAGTGAGGTATCTCAGTCACAAAAAGAGTACACATGGAATGCACTCACTCATAAATGGATTCTAGCCACAAGTAATGGTCATTGAGTCTATAATCTGTGATCCTAAAGAAGCTGAATGAGAAGGTGAACCCAAAGAATAACATGATAGTTGTTAATCTGGATATGGGAAGTAGACACGATTGCTGGGCAAAAAAATTTAGGAACTTGGGGGTGTGGTGGGGCTGGGGGTAAGGGGAGGTGGGGAGAGAAAAATAAGAAGGGGAGAAGGGGGGAAGGCATGGGAAAGCGGGATGATTGGGAGAAAGGAAGGTTGGAAGAGAGGATCAGGGAATCACATAAGTTAATTAAGGGAGCCATCTTAGGGTTGGCAAGAGGCTTGAACCTAGAGGGGCTCCCAGGTGCCCAAGGCGATGTCCCCAGTTCCGGCTCCTTGGGCAGCTGAGGATAGGGAACCTGAAATGAGCCTATCCTATATCCATATCCAATGAATATCTTTTATATCTCCATAGAACATTCATCTGGCAAGTAGATGGAGATGAGGCAGAGACCCACCCTCACATCGTGCTGTGTGCCCCAGGTCCCAGTAAAGATTCAGAATGAAGGAGAATATGAGCAAGGATGCCAGGACCACGCCAGAGGTGCACCCACCCACTGAGACAGTGGGGCTGATCTATTGAGGAGCTCACCAAGGCCAGCTGGACTGTGACTGAAAAGGCATGGGATAAAGCTGGACTCTTTGAGCATAGCAGACAATGAGGGCTGATGAGAAGCCAAAGACAATGGCACTCTTTTTTTTTTTGGCACTGGGTTTTGATCCTACTTCATGTTCTGCATTTGTGGGAGCCTGCCTGGTATGGATGTTCGCCTTCCTAGACCTGGATGGAGGGGGGGGAACTTGGACTTTCCACAGGGCAGGGAGCCCTGGCTGCTCTTCCGGAGCTGGAGAGGGAGGGGAGAAGGGGGGGAGGAGGAGAAGAGTGGGAGATTTGGGGGAGAAAATAGATTCTGGCACGGAGGCGGCAATTTCTTTTTTCTTTCAATATAAAAAAAAGAAAAGAAAAACATGGTTTAGGATTCAGTTTCTAATTCTAAAGTTATGACAGGAGCCGAAAACCTACAGTGGTGCAATGCATTTCACTAGCCACCTGTACCAAATATTAAAGGTTTAAATCGTTTTTATTTAAACAACATATTTTAGAGGTACTTTGAAAACAGAATAAAATTTCTTGAGAATTTTTGACAAATCCTACAAGGTAGGATGCAGTATTATTCAAAATAACATCTCTAATGTCATTTGTGAATAAAAGGAATGAGTGAGTTTCCTTGAGTCAAAGACAATGCTTCCTAATCTCCCTTGGATTGGTGGATTATGTGTAAGTACACATTCTTAATGGAAAGAAGGTTTACTTGGCCCAGTTTGACCCAGGGTATTTCTCATGAAACATTCAATAAACAAAGTATATTGAAGTCTCTTGAAACAGGACTATAGAGAACCTCTTCCTAGAATGAAAATTTATGATACTACCTTCACAAATGAGAAATCCCGAATGTCTTTATTCACAGGGAGGTGGGCTCCAGTCATATATGTTAGAATAGTGATATGCAATTCACCCATGATCAAAAGTGGAAGATCCCAAGGCATCATGGGTAATGGGATAAGACTCTGGCTCTACACTAACATCAAGCTATTTTTCACAATGCAATCATACATAACCAATGTGAAATCTTTGGGAGTCTAAGGCAAATCTCATAACAATCTTCCAACAGAATAAGTAGTAATGAAAGCATTGATGTTTCCTCAAGGATGTATTCAGCTGTTCTATGTCTTGTAAATATTAGAAACAGTGCAGTTTTGAAAAACGAACTTGGAGACAGATGGCTTGAGAGCCAGTTTTCTCTTTCCACCTTCTGTCCTGTGATCTAAAAGCAGCCAGCGTTTTAAGATCCCATTGATCACATATGTGTTTGTATGATTATCTTTGTCAGCGGGGCCAGATCTAAAGCAATCTTAGTATAGGGCGTGTGGCGTCAACATCGCAAAAAGAAACGGTGGTTTTTTGGTCTTGGGGTAGACTAAAGTGCTGAATCATAGGTGGATGTCCGGGGACATCCCTTTTATATAAGGTCAGTTTTGAGAGGCCTTTCAATAGAGTTTGAGTTTTCAGATTTCCTTTTGCGGAAACGGAACTTCTGAAATCCTCTTCCTGGATGAAGTAGATAGTTGGCACAAACCCCTTCAATGAAGATCATGAATGTCTGGTATTTGTTTTACTTGGTGGTATAAGGCACTCTTGGTCTGGCACCCTGCAATGAGAAGAATAAAGACAGAGTCACTTGGGAGCAATGGGAATATATAAGAACCATGAAACACCAAATAATTGTTTTAGGTTATGGCTCATTGGAAAATGGGTTTAGGAAAATCTAAGTCTTAAGAGAGAGTACTGACATACTGTTCCATGTACTGAAAAAGAACAGTTGACTAATATTAACAGTAATAAAAACAACAACAATAATAATAATGAAAGGAAAATGAAAAATTCTGAGCCCAGTTTAAGAGAGGAAACCTCTGAGATCCCATTATAAATGAGAACAGAATCTCTTTTGGACAAAATTTGAAAGTGCCATACACATTCTGGACACCTCATATAGTGGAGAAAGTTCCAGCACTGATCATGACTTTTTAACTCTTATTCATCGTTTGTGTTCCATCTGGGAGAGACAAGGCAGCAACAATCTAGATCTTCTTCCAAAGGCATGGATGATTGTTCCTGGCTAGCTTACTTCCTGTAGTTTGTGTTCAGCAGTCCTTATCTAGGCAGATATGTTAAAATCATTCCATTTATATTTACTGATTTTTATGCAGATGTCAAGTGGTTCTATGCTCTGATTGCTAAACATGCCTATGTGACCTCAAACCAGAGTAGACTAGTGTCCCTTGTTTATAGAGAGAGTCTCCCATGGGCATATACCTGAACAGCATGATGCAAGACCTATTAGGCCATACCTGGAAGGTTTATGGCCCCATGTTTGAAAGAGGAGAATGTTTTGGAAAGGTAAGAAAGAGCTCAAAGGTACAGAACCCTCAGGCAGAAGATGAGGCTCCCACGTTACCTTGGAAGTACAAGAAGGAGGAGCCAATATCTTATCAGGTCCAAATATCATCACACTATGGAACACTCATGTTTTGGAGGCTCTGAAGCTTCATTTCAAGGAATCAGAGTGTTTTTTCCTCTTTTATTGATTTTCATTGAACATTATTCTCTGTTTTCCTCTTTGCATCTACCCTCCCCTTCAACCTTCTTCCAATGTCCCCATGCTCTCCATTTTCTCAGGAGATCCCCTTGGAAGCAGGGTGTTTCTTTTTATAGTTTGGTTGGCAGTTCCTAGCCCTGTGTCTTCCACAAGCCTTTTATCAAAGCACAGGCATAGAAGACAAACTGGGACCACTCAATTTCTCATGAGACTATAGGAAGTAAAAGGGATTATCAGGGATTAGATTTTTATGTTTTTGTCCCGGGATATCAGTTCAGAGTGCTCTGTCATCCTTTTGGCCATTTGGCATGCCTGGACACCCAGGTCAGTAGGGAAAGTTAATATCTTCTCAGTTAGAGAAATAGAACTGAGGTTTCTGCAGACAAAGTTGGATTATTGAAGGAAGGCAAGGTCACAGATTGCTTATTTGTAGTTTGCATGACAAAAAGATGAACATCTGAGTGAGTCCTGGTCAGTATACCCTAAATAAGGGGGTCCTGGTCAGTATACCCTAAATAAGAGTGAGGTTCTATCAGTACCCTTGAAGGGAAATGGTGTGTCTAAGTCCAGCATTTCAAGGAAAGTAGAATATTACCACCATTCTTGACAGGGTATTTATTGTCAGAGGCTCTCATAGGATCAATATTTTGCCTACAGTTTACTGCAGTGGAAATCTGGGACCCATGTTTTAAGAAAAATGTCTGAGGTTCACTCCATAGTAACAGGAAATATATGGGCCCCCTCAAATGAAAGGAACATCTAAGCCTCCTTTGAACAAAGTGGAAAGATGTAAACTCCCTTTGTTCCAGGATGAAGATCAAATATCTCCCTTAATCAAATGGAGGAGTGAGGACCCTTGTGAAGAAAGGAGTTTCTGAGAACATGAGGCAGGGAGATTTGATAAGAATGTGAAAATTTCATATAACCATGATCAAAAATTAAATTGACTTCTATACTTCATAAGCTTCTAAAATTGCTTCACCATCTAACTCTTCTTTATAGTTTAAAATTTTCATATCTTTATCTGAATCGGCAAGAGACAAAGCATCACTATCAGGATTCGCATGAAGATCCTCTGGAGGAGGCACAGTGTGATTGACTCCCAGAATTCTGTGCAGTTAAACAGGACAGGGTGTGACTAGAAATCTATTCCATATCTACTTTAAGTTAGGCAGTGGCATGGGTTCCTAGATTTGCCTACTATTCTTGACTTCTGTAAACTAACCACAGGGACTAATGCTCTTTGGTCAGTGGTGACGTATTCCCTCTGCCATCCTCAGAGGTAAATTTCCGAAAGCCATTTGGGCCAAAAGGGGTATTTTAAGGCCTAAGTAATCAGAGCAAAAAAAAAAGTTTTGAAAAGAGACGATCCTAAACCTTGTTGGGCAAATAGGATTGCAACTGCTTACCTTCTGTAGAAGATAAGATCCAGGCACTCCCTAGTCCTTCTTTAACTCTTCAGTGAACTGTCTAAAATTCTTATCTCTGACCACTTTTTTGAGGTACAATGGCAATCAGAGGGTTCTTCTTACATGTTGAATTATAGTCCCCAGGTCTGTTCCCTACTTAAACTGTGGATAAGCGGCACTGGTGTAGACATTGAGGACAAGCACATATCTGGTGTGCAGCTTGAAAACAGATGATCTTAGATCAAGGGTACTTTTTATTCTTCTGCCTTGTAATTCAAACTAGAGTTCCATAAGAGTCCTTTGCTGGTCAGAAGTGTACTTCTTAGTCATTCAGTTCTTAGGGAGAAGCTCTAGTCTCTATTATTTTGCTAGACCTGAATCAGCCATGAACACAAAGAGAAGCTCCTTTGTTTTCCTAGTAATATGGTGTCAATCTCAAGTACCTGTCAGCCAGGTCTTAATATTTGAGGTTTTTTTTTTTTCAGTTAAAATACCAGTTTTTCACAGCTTACTTCATCAAACAGGGATATCTCAGATTCCTCCAGTAGAGACAATGGAAGCTGTGTTTCCTGTTTGAAGTCTGCATGTAAAGAAATCCCTCCCTTGGCAAAGTATGAAAATCTAGCGCTACTGTGGTTGGAGGAAATAACTTTAGTACCCTCTTCAGAAGAGAGTGCACCAAGGTAAATGCTTCTTCCATTAGTGAATTAACTTAATTTAGAATGGGCTATCTAAGTCATGATAGAGGTGTTACCTGGAGGCCTGAACTGTTCTGCTTCTGTAATAAATCTGACTTCCCAGTGTAAATTAGCAGAAATTCTATGGCTCATTCCCTTAAAGGGTTTGTATTTGTGGTCTCCTTGGAGCATTGGAGAAGTCTGAGGCTTTTTTTGTTTCTCAAGTTATGTCTCAGGATGCTTGAAGCATTGAGGATGTGCATGACACCCTTGTTATGAATTTGTAAGTATGAGGTCCCTTTGGGCAATTACACAATTTCTGAGTTCTCCTGGTTCTCAAAGGAGTGTGTGTCAATCTTCTTTTGGAAACAGGGTAATTGCTGAAGCTTTTGTTGTTGACAGGTTTTAGTTTACTGGTAAAAGCTGTGAGTTACTTCTGGCTCTAGGCAGAAATGATTGAGGCCAACTGGGTCATTGAGGAAGATCTGAAACCCCCGGTTCTGAAGCGAGTCGTCAGAAGCTCTCCCTTCACCCACACCTCTTTTGGAAAATCTCTTATAATGTCATGTTAGGACTATAGCCTGCTTGAGAATTAGTGGAGTTCATTCTGCATCCTGGTTCAGAAGAAATGTGCCTGAGCACCTAGTGAGTCCCTGAAAATAATTTGAGGTCCACTTCAGTTACTGGAGAAAAGGATGAGTCCTTCTGAACCTGAAGGAATAAGTCTGAGGCATCTTTGTCAGAAAAAAAAATGGAGAACCCCTGTACAGAATGAGAAAGTAGCATCCACAGACAAACAGGGGGCAGCGGACACGGCGTAGAGCGCAATGCATGTGGCAGACGTGGTGCAGAGCGTGGCAGATAATGCAGACACTGTGGACGTGGTGCAGACACGAACTTATATTGTTTGATGGTCCGAGCTTGAAACAGTGAAGCCCACACTGAGAGCAGATTGTCCCACTAGCAACCAATTCAAGTAGGTATTTGGTGGCTGGCCTGCAGAGTGGTAGGCCTTTTTTGGCTAGGTCCCTGGTGAACGGGGAACCTGGTCCCTGTTCCTGGGGATTCTCCTGAGTGTGAGAGTGTTCTTGACCTGTGGTGGGACCCTGGGGAAACAGACCAGGGGCATTCCCCGACACCCTTGACTTGCTGGTCGCCTGTGGGGGCTGCTCCCCTTTGCTGTGGCTGCTCTTCCTCTGCTGCAACCTCTCTCTCCATGGCCCATCCCAGCTTGTGCCCAGAGGCTTCCTTCCTTCTCCCTTTCTTCTGTGGGGCTGCGGGATGACCCAATTCAGTCTGTTTGGGTGCTGGGTCGGGTACTTGGGGCAGAGGGCAGTAGGAGAGTCTTTGTTTTGGTGGCTGGGCTGCAGAGTGGAAGGGTTTTGTTGGCAAGATTCCTGGTTAAGCCGGGTTTTGGTTGTGCATGTCTTTAATCCCAGAACTAGGGAGGCAGAGACAGGTGGATCTTTGTGAGTTCGAGGCCAGCCTGGTCTACAAGAGGTAGTTCCAGGACAGGAAAAAAAAGCTACGGAGAAACCCTGTCTCGAAAAATCCAAAAATAAAAAAAAAAAAAAAGATTCTGGTGAACAGGGGAGCCTGTTCCTGTTCCTGTAGACCCTCCTGAGTGGTGAGAGTTGATATTGGCCCGAAGTGGGGCGCCAGAAAACGGATGGGAGCATTTTGTAAGGTGGGGCCCCCTGCCCAGCAGGGAAATCTGATTCTGTTTTAGAAGACCAACAAAATAGAATTGGTAGGAGGAGATGGGCCAGCGCCAAGGCAAGACTTCATCCCACAATCTGAAAAACAACGTAAAAACATCAGAACACAATGATCTTACAACAGAAGGACCTGAACACCCTAGCACAGAAGTTCAAAACAATTAACTTTATGAAAGCATAAAGTCCCTCAAACAACATATAAAAAATGCCATTATAGAAATGGATGAGAAGTATAAAACAAAAGTTTGAAGAAATGAGTAAATATGTAAAAGATACCCAGGGAAACCAAGAAAAAATGATGAAACAGGTAATAGAAACAGTTCCAGAATTGAAAACTGAAATGGAAGCAAGGAAGAAAACAAAAACTGAGGACCAGCTAGATATGGATAATCTAGGTCAAAAAGGAGAGACTACAGAAACAAGCATAATCATTAGAATACAAGAGATAGTCGAAGGGTTCTACTCCCTCTCGTGCGCGTTGCTCTTACAGCTGGCTTTCTCCCTCGACTGGTTCTGCCTGTCACGAGAAAAATAAAAAGAATCTCAGATTCTGAGGATCGAGAAAACTAAATGCACTGATCAAAGAAAAACAGAAAAGCCAAATATTCTCTTCACAAACATTCAGGAAATATGGGACACAATAACAGACCAAATATAAGAATAATAGGGATAGAAGGAGAAGAATCACAGCTCAAAGGCCCAGAAAATATTTTTAACAAAATTATGGAAGAAAACTTTCCCAACCTAAAGGAAGATATTCCTTTGAAGGTTCAAGAACGCATACAGAACACCAAATAGACTGGATGAAAAAAAATTCTCCTCACCATATAATAATCAAAACACAAAACATACAGAATAAAGAAAGAATTTTAAGAGTTGGAAAGAAAAAATGACAAGTTACTTATAAAGGTAAACCTATCAGACTTACAACTGACTTCTTTATTAGAAATCATGAAAGCCAGAAGGTCCTGGAGATGTACTGCAGAAGCTATGAGAACATGGTTGCAAACCCAGCCTACTATACGCAGCCAACCTTTCATTCACTATAAATGGAGAAACAAAATTTCCAGGATAAAAACAAATTTAAACAATACATAGCCACAAATCCAGCCTTACAGAAAGTAATAGAAGGAAAATCACAAAAAGAGTCCAACAATGACCACAATAACTCAAACATCTAGAGACCTTTCACCAGCACAACTCAAAGAAGGGAAACACAAACTCTACTACTGAAAAAGTGACCAGAGTTAACAACCACTGGTCATTAATATCCCTTAATGTCAATGGACTCAACTCACCTATAAAAAGGCACAGGCTAAGAGATTGGATACGAAAACAAGGCCAAACATTCTCTGTTTACAAGAAAGACACCTAAACCACAAAGACAGGCACCTACTTAGAGTAAAGGGATGGGAAAGAGTTTATCAAGCAAATGGACCTAAGAAACAAGCAGGTGTGACCATACTAATTTCTAACAAAGTTGACTTCAAACTTAAATTAATCAGAAGAGATGGAGAGGGATATTTTATACTCATACCAGGAAAAATTAGCAGGATCAAGTCTCAATAATGAATATCTTGCCCTTAATATAAAAGCACCAAAGTACATAAAAGAAACATTATTAAACTCAAACCTGCCATCAAATTGCGCACACTAATAGTAGGAGATTTCAACACTCCTCTCCCACCAATGGACAGGTCAATCAGACAGAAACCTAACAGAGAAATTAGAGAATTAAAGGAGGTAATAAATCACTTGGACTTAACTGACATCTATAGAACATTCCACCCAAATAGGAAAGAATATACATTCTTCTCTGCAGCTCATGGAACCTTCTTGAAAATTGAGCACATCCTCGGTAACAAAGCAAACTTCCACAGGTACAAAAAATATTAGTAACCTACTGTGTCTTATCAGATCACCATGGACTAAAGTTAGAATTCAACAACAATGCTACCACCAGAAAGCCTACAAACTCATGGAAACTGAACGGTCAACTACTGAACCATACCTGGATTAAGGAAGAAATATGAAAGAAATTAAAGTCTTTTGTGAATTCAATGAAAATAAGGAAACAACCTACTCAAACTTATGGCAGACTATGAAAGCAGTACTAAGAGGAGAGTTCATAGCACTAAGTGCCCACTTAAAGAAAACAGTGAAAGCACACATTGAAGACTAACAGACAACCTCAAAGCTCTAGAAAAAGAAGAAGCAGACTCACCTGAGAGGAGTTGAACTGGAAATATTCAAACTGAGGGCAGAAATCAACAAAATAGAAACAAAAAACAATCCAAAGAATCAATGAAACAAAAAGCTGGTTCCTGGAGAAAATCAACAAGATTGATAAGCCCCTATCCAAACTAATAAAACAGCAGAGAGAGAATATGCAAATTAATGAGATCAGAGATGAAAAGTGGACATAACCACAGACACAGAGGAAATTCAGAGAATCATTAGATCTTACTACAAATTCCTGTATGCCACAAAACTGGAACATGTAAAAGAAATGGACACTTTTTTAGATAAATACCATATACCAAAGTTAAACCAGGACCAGGTGAACAATCTAAATAGACCTGTAAGTCGCGAAGAATTAGAAGCTATTTTCAAAAACCTCCCTACCAAAAAAGCCCAGGACCAGATGGTTTCAATGCGAATTCTACCAGAACTTCCAAGAAGACTTAATACCTATACTCCTTAATGTATTTCACAATATAGAAACAGAAGAGTCATTACCAAATTCCTTTTTATGAAGCTACAGTTACTCTGATACCAAAAACCACACAAAACTCTACCAGGAAAGAGAATTACAGGCCAATCTCACTCATGAACATCGATGCAAAAATCTTCAAAAAAAATACTGGAAAACCGAATCCAAGAACATGTTAGAATAATTATCCTTTGTGATCAATTAGGCTTCATCCCAGAGATGCAGGGCTGGTTCAACATATGAAAATCTATCAATGTAGTCCATCATATAAAAAAAAAACTGAAAGAAAAAAACCATATGATCATTTCATTAGATGCTGAAAAAGCATTTGACAAAATTCAACATCCCTTTATGATAAAAGTCTTGGAGAGATTACAGACACAAGTATCATACCTACATATAATAAAAGCTATATACAGCGAACCGACAGCTAACATCAAAGTAAAAGGAGAGAAACTCAAAGCCATCCCACTAAACTCAGGAACATGCCAAGGCTGTCCACTCTCCCCATACCTCTTCAATATAGTGCTTGAAGTTCTAGCAATAGCAATAAGACAACATAAGTTAATCAAGGGGATTCGAATTGGAAAGGAAGAAGTTAAACTTTTGTTATTTGCAGATGATAACATAAATGACCCCCAAAACTCCACCAAAGAACTTTTACAGCTGATCAACACATTTAGTAATGTGGCAGGATACAAGATCAACTCCAAAAAATCACTTGTCCTCTTATACACAAAGGATATGGAAGCAGAGAGGGAAATCAGAGAAGCATCACCTTTCACGATAGCCACAAAAAGTATAAAATATCTTAGGGTAACTCTAACCAAGGAAGTGAAAGATCTATTTGACAAGAAGTTGAAGGCATTGAAGAAAAAAATTGAAGAGGATACCAGAAAATGGAAGGACCTCCCCTGCTCTTGGATCAGGAGGATCAACATAGTAAAAATGGCAATTCTACCCAAGGCAATTTATAGATTCAATGCAATCTCCATCAAGGCCCCATCAAAATTCTTCCTAGATCTTGAGTGGACAATAATCAATTTTATATCGAAAAACAAAAAACCCAGGATAGCCAAAACAATCCTATACAATAAAGGATCTTCTGGAAGCATTACCATCCCTGACTTAAAAATCTATTACAGAGCTACAGTAATGAAAACAGTGTGGTACTGGCATAAAAACAGAGAAGTAGACCAATGAAATCGCATAGAAGACCCGAATTTTAACCCACAAATATGTTCACCACATTTTTGATAAAGGAGCTAAAAGTATACAATGCAAGAAAGAAAGCCTTTCAACAAATGGTGCTAGCACAACTGGATGTCAACTTGTAGAAGAATGAAAATAGACCCATATCTATCACCATGCACAAAACTCAAGTCCAAATGGATCAAAGACCTCAATATCAGTCCGAACACACTGAAACTGGAAGGGAAAGTTGGAATTACCCTACAACAGATGGGCACAGGAGATCGCTTCCTACATATAACCCCAGTGGCACATACATTAAGGGCAACAACGAATAAATGGGACGTACTGAAACTGAGAAGCTTCTGTAAAGCAAAGAACACTGTCACTAGGAAAAAAAAGGCAACCCACTGACTGGGAGAAGATCTTCACCAACCATGCAACAGACAATGGTCTGATATCCAAAATATATAGAGAACTCCAGAAACTAGACTTTAAAATGCTAATTTACCCAATTAAAAAATGGGGCACTGAACTGAACAGAGAATTCTCAACAGAAGAAGTTCAAATGGCCAAAGACACTTAAGGTCCTGCTCAACCTCCCCTTAGCGATCAGGGAAATGCAAATCAAAACAACTTTGACATATCATCTTACACCTGTCAGAATGGCTAAAATCAAAAAACACCAATGATAGCCTTTCATGGAGAGGCTGTGGAGGAAGACGTACCCTCATCCATTGCTGGTGAAAATGCACTCTCAGCTGCAACCACTTTGGAAATCAGTGTTTCGTTTTCTCAGGAAATTTGGGATCAACTCTACCCCTGCACCCAGCAATACCACTCTTGGGAATATACCCAAGAGATGCCCCTATCATATGACAAAAGCAATTGTTCAACTATGCTCATAGCAGTATTATTTGTAATAGCCAGATCCTGGAAACAACCTAGATGCCCTTCCATGGATGAATGGATGAAGAAAGTGTGGAATATATACACATTAGAGTACTAGGCCGCGGTAAAAAAACAATGACTTCACGAATTTTGAATGCAAATGGATGGAAATAGAAAACACTATCCTGAGTGAGGTAACCCCAGACCCAAAGAGATGAACATGGGATGTACTCGCACATAATTGGTTTCTAGCCATAAATAAAGGTCACAGAGTCTATAACTGGTGAACCTAAAGAAGCTAAATAAGAAGATGAACCCAATGAAAAACATATAATTATCCCTTCAATGGGAGGTAGACAATTTGCAGGGAGAAAATTGGGATCTTGGGGGGTGGGATGGCGATAAGTGGGGATGGAGAGATGTAAGTGAGAAGGGGAGGACTGGGGGAACTAGGGAAACAGGATGTCTGGGATTAAGGAAGGTTGGATTTGGGAGAAAGGAAGCACAATTCTTAGTTAAGGGAGCCACCTTAGGGTTGGCAAGAGACTTGAACCTAGAGTGGCTCCCAGGAGCCCAAGGCAATGTCCCCAGTTAGTTCCTTGGGCAGCTGAGGATAGGGAACCTGAAATGACCCTATCCTGTAGCAATACTGATGAATATCTTGCATATCACCATAGAACCTTCATCTGGTGATGGATGGAGATAGAGACGGTGACCCACACTGGAGCACTGAACTGAGCTCCCAAGGTCCCAATGAAGAATGGAAGGAGGGAGAACATGAGCAAGGAAGTCGAAACCACTAGGGTTTGCACCCACCCACTGTGACAGTGGGGCTGATCTATGGGAGCTCACCAAGGCCAGAAGGACTGTGACTGAAAAAGCATGGGACAAAATTGGACTCTCTGAACATGGAGAACAATGAGGGCTGATGAGAAACCAAGGACAATATCACGGGGTTTTGATCCTACTTCATGTTCTGCTTTGTGGGAGCCTAGCCTGTTTGGATGTTCACTTTCCTAGACATGGAATTAGGGGGGTTGACCTTGGACTTTCCATAGGGCAGGGAACCCCATGGTTCTTTGGACAGAGGAGGTGGAGAGGAGTGGGGGGAGGCAGAGAAGGGTGAGAGGAGGGGGAGGGAAATTGGAGCCTGGGAGGGGCGGGATTTTTTTCCTATTCTCAATAAAAAAAAAACTAAATTAAAAAATGGTGATCTTACCAAAAGAAATCTACAGATTCAAATCAATCTTTATCAAATATTCCATGAAATTCTTCACAGATCTTGAGAAAACAACTTTTAGTTTAACACAGAGGGAAAAAAACTCAAGATAGCTTAAACATTTATGTAAAATAAAGAAAATTCTGGATGAATCATAATCTGTTAATTCAAGCTCTATTATAGTGCTTTATAATAAAAATAATTAGGTGTATTTGCATTAAAACACAATTGTGGATCAATGAATTGAAGATTCTGATACCAATCCACATTTTTATGAGCTTGTGATTTTGACCAAGAAGCTAAAATTATTCAATGAATAAATGAACGCATCTTCAATTATTTGTGCTGGCTTAAATGGATGTTCTTAGGTAGAGAAAGGCAAATGTATTCTTATCTATGATCCTGTGAAAAATTAAAGGCAATGTTGATAAAAGACTTCAAGATAAATCTAGTTGCACTGAAAATTATAGAAAATGAAAAATAGCCTTGAATTCTTGTCCCTAAAGTCAGTGTTAGGAGAATCCATTGCATCTCATATATCAGGAATGAAGACCACACTCCTCTTGTGTACCACACACTTATTCAGCTACTTGTTACTCAAACAAGACACGTGCAAAATTTGCTCTTTTTAGGAGTACTAGCCTCATGGGTAAGATTAAACTTAATGGATGAAGTAAGTGAATTAATTGTTCCAGTATAAAACCACAGTAACACACTGAAAGCAAAAAAATTACACACCTAAAATAACAGACTACAAATCAATCACTTAAGCTCTTTCTCTCTCTCTCTCTCTCTCTCTCTCTGTATATCTCTTTCTTTTTCACTATCTCTTTGTCACAAACACACACTCACAACCACATATACAGAATATAAAATGACACCGATGCTCTATGTTCAATGCCAAATAAAACTAGACATTACAGTTTTCTCTAATTCTTAGTAATTTGCTTTTACCCTTAGTAATGCTTTTTATATCCCAACAAGAACTCTTTCCCTTACTAAGTCATGAGTCTAGACATGCAACATTATTACTACTGAGAACACTGGTAAGCTTCTTTGAGAAGTCCACTCTCTCTATGCTGAAATTATATTGTTCTTCCTCCTTAATGTGCTGAGTCTTGGGAACAACATTGTTGCCAAAAACAACTCTTTGTTCTTGAGGACAAATTATGAGGTCTCAGCAGGAGCTTGTTTTGTAATTTTTCTAAAATTCTGTTCCATATATTTTGACCCAACAGTTTTTTTTTTCTGTTGTAACAGAAGAGATAGTTGATTAAATAAGGCCCTCTGCAATTCAATATCTTGGTAAACTTTGTTTGTGGGTGCCTTATCAGTGGGATTACAATCTGATCTTTATGCACGAGCTGATATAGTGGAACATATTCACTATGATTGGATGCCTACTCAAACTTTGATGCAGAGGGAAGGATCTTGGTCTTAAGCTCAACTTGATATGTCTAGCTTATTGGCATCCATATTATCCTGACACTTCCTGAAAGTAGGAAAATGCATAGGGAGGTTAGGCAGTATGTTATTGGATGAAATGAAAGTGAGAAGGTATGAAAAACTGTACATGGTATGCAAAATAATTGAAAAAAAACAAATGAATAAAATGGGAAATAATTTGTTGTGAAAAGTAGATCAATCCTTTTTCTGATTGCTGGATAATATGTTCTTATAACTTTAGTAACCTTACATTATTATGTCTTTTGGGGGCTTCCCCCATTATCCCATCTTTATTTCCTCATAATAATAGCTAGGACAAACTATGTTTACTACAGGCAATAATAATACTGTGATTTCTTCAAAATATTTAGTTGTGCAGGTCCTTTTGTTTATGTGTTGCTTTCATTAGTGAATAAAGAAAATGCTTTGGACCTACAGTATAACTGTAGAAGAACATAGCTAGGTGGAGAAAAGTAAACTAAATGCTGGGAAAAAAGACAGGTTGAGTCATAGAGTGGCTCCATTATACTACTGAAGATAGAGGCAGAGAATCTTATCTGGTAAGCCACTGTCATGTGATGATATACAGATTAATAGAAGTGAGTTAACTAATATATGAGTTAGCCAATAAGAATCTAGAGCTAATGATTTAATTAATATTTTCTCTGTGATTATTTTGGTTCTGTGAGGTAAATCAAACAAACGACCCTCTCCTCCTACACTATTTGAGGCTTGGTTTCCTCAATAGACTGGTTTCTTCCTTGCCCTTTTGTGAATGTTTTGAAGCCATAACCTATCTAAGATCATAAGTTCGCATCATGCTACTGAAAATTGCACATGTGATCATATGGCATCTTCACCAGGGTAGCTTTTTGTGTATGATAATACATGGATGAAAGACTATCTAAATTTTTACCCTTAAGATTCTATACTGTGGGCCTGTAGCCCTGCATACTACCTCTCTCTTCCTACCTCAACCAGCGTGCATCCAGGATCCTCCCCACTTCTCCCTTCCTGCCGTCTTTGGGCAAATAACATCACCCAGTACAGCCTGTCTGGGTGCTGGGTTTGCATCCGAAGGGCACCTGGGCAGGCGGGAACTCCTTTTCTCAATAGCCTGCCTGCAGCAAGCAGGGTAGGCACTTTGTTTACGAGACACCCAAGCAGCAAGAGAAGAGAGCAGATCTAGGCACCAGGAGAACCATCTCGGGGTGAGTGAGTGTCTGACCTGCAGCGGCAGCCAGGGACAAGGAACTACATCTGGCAGGGCCTGTACCCCTGCATACTTCCTCTTTCTTCCTACCTCACCGAGGTGCATCCTGGACCCTCCCCACTTCTCCCACCCTGCTGTCTTTGGTCAAATAACATCACCCAGCTCAGTTGCCTAGGTGCTGGGTTTGCATCCTAAGGGCACCCGGGCGGGCGGGAACTCCTTTGTCTCAATAGCCTGCCTGCAGCAAGCATGGTAAGGGCTTTGTTTAAGAGACAACCAACCAGCAAGGAGAGCAGATCTAGGCACCGGGAGAACCATCTTCGGCTGAGTGAATTTGGCGGCAGCCTGGGACAAGGAACTACATCCTAGTGCTGAGAGTTCCATCAGGACGGGTGAGTGTGTGCTATTCAGAGACTGATTGTCCCAGAAGAGAGCACAAACCCCCCTCCCTCAGCTCCTTCTGCAGGGCTGTCCTTCTTCTTCTTTTTTTTTTTTTTTTTTTGGTTTTTCGAGGTAGGGTTTCTCTATGGTTTCAGAGCCCGTCCTGAAACTAGCTCTTGTAGACCAGGCTGGTCTCAAACTCACAGAGATCCGCCTGCCTCTGCCTACCAGTGCTGGGATTAAAGTCATGCTCCACCACCGCCCAGCCAGGGCTGTCCTTCTTAAGCAAGTCCCAGCCCCCTAGCACCCCCTCAACCCTGCCCTGCTGTATGCTGAGGATTCCATCTGGGCGGACGGTTTCTGTTTATACACTGAAGAGATCACCTAGAGAGTCAGTCAGCAGCAAAGACTGGACTGAGACAACAGTTCTCTCCTGGCTCCATTTGAATTAAGAGATGGGAAGGCACCAATGCAAAAATTCCTCCAACAACCTGAAAGGCAACATGTCATCACCAGTATCCAGGGATCCCGAAATAGGAAGAATTGGACACCCTACTCCAGAAGAATTAGAAGAAATCGACCCAAAAGTGAATTATATGAAAATAATAGAAGACCTTAAACAGAGGTGAAAAACTGCCATAAACAATTAGAGAATACAAACAAAAAAGGAGGAAATGTATAAATTGCTCAAAGATACCCAAGAAAACCAAGAGAAACAAGAAAAAGCAATGAAACAGGTAAGGAAAGTGGTTCAAGACTTGAAGAACTGAAATGGAAGTAATGAAAAAAACACAAACCGAGGGAAGGATGGAGATGGAAATTCTCGGAAAACAAACAGGAACTACAGAGACAAGTACTACCAACAGATTACAAGAGATGGAAGAAAGAATCTCAGACACTGAAAACACCTTAGAGAAAATAGAACACACTGATCAAAGAAAACAGCAAAACCAACAAATTCTCATCACAAAACATTCAGGAAATCTGGGACACAATAAAAAAGACCAAACCTAAGAATAATTGGGATAGAAAAGGAGAAGAAGTACAGCTCAATGGTCCAGAAAATATATTTAATAAAATTATAGAAGAAAACTTTCCCAACTTAAAGGAAGATATCCCTTTGAGGTTCAAGAAGCATACAGAACACCACAAGTAAACTGGACCAAAAAAAAAATCCCCTCGCCATATAATAATCAAAACACAAAACATACAGATTAAAGAAAGAATATTAAGAACTGCAAAGGAAAAAGGTCAAGGAACTTTATAAAGGTAAACACTCAGACTTACTTCTGACTTCTCTATGGAGTCCATGAAAGCCAGAATGTCCTGGATAAAGGTACTGCAGAAAATATGAGACCATGGATGCAAGCCCAAACTACTATAACCAGCCAAGCTATCATTCACTAACAATGGAGAAAAGAAACCTTCCAGGAGAACAAATTCAAAGAATACATAGTCACAAATCCAGCCATACAGAAAGTAATAGAAGGAAAATCACAACCCAAGGAATCCAACATTGCCAAACTGCTTACAGTCACTCAGGCACCTAGCGACCCTTCACCAGCACAATTCAAAGAAGGGAGACACTCAAACTCCTCTACCAAAAACAACAAACATAACTGGAGTAAACAACCACTGATCATTAATATCACTTAATATGAATGGACTCCACTCACCTATAAAGAGGAACAAGCTAAGAGATTGAATGTGAAAACAGGATCAACATTCTGCTGTTTACAAGAAAAACATCTCAACCACAAATACATCTACTCAGAATAAAGGGTTGGGAAAAGGATTTTCAGCAAATGGGCCTATGAAACAAGCAGGTGTGGCCATTACTGATTTCTAACAAAACTGACTTCAAACTATAATCAATCAGAAGATATTGAGATGGACATTTTATACACATACAGGAACAATTCATCAGGAGGAAGTCTCAATTCAGAATATCTTTGCCCCTAATATAAAAGCACCCACATATGTAAAAAGAAATATTAATAGAACTCAAGGCACACATCAAACCACATGCACTAGTAGTAGAAGAACTCAACACACCTCTCTCGCCAATGGACAGGTCAATCAGACAAAAATCTAATAGAGAATTTTTGGAGGTAGTGGAAGCAAATGGACTTAACCAACATCTATAGAACACTCAACCCAAATAGGAAAGAATATACCTTCTTCTCTGCAGCTCATGGAACCTTTTCAAAAATTGACCATATACTTGGTAACAATGGAAACCTCCCACAGATACAAAAAAAAATCAGTGTCCACATGTGTCTTATCAGATCACCATGGACTAAAGTTTGAAGACAACAACAATGCTACCCACAAGCCAAAAAAACACATGGAAACTTAACAGTCAACTACTGAACCACACCTGGGTCAAGGAAGAAATTAAGAAATTAAAAATCTTTTTAGACTTGAATGAAAATAAAGAGACAACATACTCAAACCTATAGGACATGATGAAAGCAGAGCTAAGAGGAAAGTTCATAGCACTAATTGCCCACTTAAAGAAAATGGAGAAAGCATACATTGGAGACTTAACAGCCCACCCGAAATCTCTAGAAAAAAAGAAGCAGACACACCCAGGAGGAGTAGAAGACATGGAATAATCAAACTGATGGATGAAATCAACAAAATAGAAAGACAGAAAACAATCCAAAGAATCAATGAAACAAAAGGTTGGTTCTTGGAGAAAATCAACAAGATCAACAAACCACTATCCTAACTAACCAAACGACAGAGAGAGAACACACAAATTAATAAGATCAGAAATGAAGAGAGAATCATGAGATCTTACTTCAAAAGCCTGTATGCCACAAAACTGGAAAATTCTAAAGAAATGGATATTTCTTTTAGACAAGTACCATATACAAAAGTTAAACCAACAGGAAATTTGGGATCAACCTACCCATGGACCCAGCAATGCCACTCTTGGGAATATACCCAAGATGCCCGATCATATGACAAGGACATTTGTTCAACTATGTTCATAGCAGCATTATTTGTAATAGCCGGAACCTGGAAACAACCTAGATGCCCTTCAATGGAAGAATGGATGAGGAAAGTATGGAATATATATACATTAGAATACTACTCAGTGGTAAAAAACAATGACCTTAGATTTGCATGCAAATGGATGGAAATAGAAAACACTATCCTGAGTGAGGTAACCCAGACCCAAAAGGATGAACATGGGATGTACTCACTCATAATTTGTTTCTAGAGATAAATAAAGGTCAGTGAGTCTATAATTTGATATCCTAAAGAAACTAAATAAGAAGGTGAACCGAAAGAAAAAACATATAGCTATCCTCCTGGTTATGGGAAGTAGACCAGATTGCCGGGCAAAAATTTGGGATCTTGGGGGGTGGTGGGAGGGGGGTGAGGGGAGAAGGGGAGAGAAATGTGAGAAGGGGAGGATGGGGGGAACCTGGGGAAACGGGATGTTTGGGATAAAGGAAGGTTGGTTAGGGGAGCAGAGAAGCACACATCTTAATTAAGGGAGGCATCTTAGAATAGAAAAAAAAATAAAATAAAAAAAAAACAGTTTCCAATAGAGAGAGCTTAAAGCTGCCTAACAGGTACTCAAACAGGTAAAATATAAATCAACAGGTAAAGTATACCTTATACTTTATATTTGCATTTATTATAATGCAGCTATGGCAAGTGTGCATATTAAATATAAAACTTATTCTACAACATTTTTATAAAAAATGCTGCTTATGGCAAAATCTTCTCAAGTTTTTGCCAATTAAGATATTAAACTCTTAATTTAAACCAGTAGCCTGTCTGGTACAAAAGGGCAGGATAAAAGCTAAAAAAATGGCTTGATCCCCAGATGATTATTGCTACAATTCACACAACTGTATTTTGCTAATGTTATAGCAAAAAAATCCCTTAAAGGATTTTATGCTAAATTTTACAAATGGCTCTTCCAATGGAGGAACTGCATATATGGTAATAATAATAAAAAAAATATTATGGAGGCAATAAGGCTCCTTGTAAGCAGCTTATGAAACTTGCAAGTAGATCCGAGATGCAAACGGATCTGAGCAGATAACACCAAGGTGACCTTTGCTAGGGCAAGGTGGAAAAGCCCTTGCAATGCTTATGAAAAAACCCGACCTATATATATTTGGGGTCGAGGATATGTTTATGCTTTTTCACAGAAAGAAAATAAAAGCTGGGCCTGATGTCGAGGCTGCGCATACGGACACAGAAGAGTTCCTGAGGCTATTGCAGAGGTCCTTAGTCTGGCTTTTCCTGCCCCCAAGGAGAGGAGTCCCTGATAACAGAACCTGCTGCTCCACTCTACAGGGTGTCAATTCTGCCTCCTGAGTCCAGGGAGACCCGGCTGAGATAATGCCAGGATGTGCTTCAGATAGCTGAATCCAGCTCACCTCACCCAGGAACCCCACCGGCCCTGAAGCACAAGTGCTAAACTGCTTCTGCAGCTTGAACTCTGGTCTGCTTTGGAGCTGAGATGCAGACTGGATATCAGACTGTTTTAATCTTTGGGACACAGAACTCATTTTAATTAAAATATTAACCTCTTCACTTAAGAAGGGGAAAGATTGGGGTTCCTGTGACTGTTGCTCAGAGTCTGGAAATGGTGGTATTTGACAACAATGTATGTCATTGTACTCTTACTGAAATTGATCTAATGATATTTGTAACTGCTTATAGATGTTGGGAAAGGTTTGACACATGCTGTAAAGTGTTTGGGTTAATGCATATGTTAAGAATTTTAGATTTTGATCCCTTTTTCCACCTCCCTAATTGATGGCAGGCAAGCACACGTAACTTTTTGTGGAGTAGGCATTTAGGAAGGAGGACATACCATGGGCCAGACTAAAAGGTGAATACTGGGTTTGGAAGGTGCCCTTTCTTCTTGTCTGGAGATGGAGTTATTGGTGCCAAAATTATATCATATCTTTTGTTTAAGGAGCACCTCACAGATTTTTCATTAATGATAGATACAGGGGCCCAATGACGGGAGTTATGGATCCTCACAAATTTCAAACCATACAGAGGCCATACAGGCCGGCTCAACATGGCATGGTTTTTAGGCACAACGCCTCCACATAGCCTAGACAGGGTGCCCTGTGATCTGCTTACTTTAATCCTACTAGATACCTTTTATTTGAGAAGCTCCAAGAAACTAATGCTACTCATAAGGCACCCCTCTGTTCCCAGGAGAGGTAAATTGCTTCACCAGTCGAGGAGGGTCTCTCTCCTTGTCCCAGTCCCTTCTCCTTTAGATCTGACACCTTGGTTTACTCTGTCTTGGTGCCCTCCACCTATAACTACTTGCCTTTATATAGAAAGGAGAAATATGTTGGGAGCCGTTTCCCCCCTAAAGATTGTTACAGAAACCATCACCTTGGGGAGCCTGCAGGGAACCCCAAACCCATAATTATGTTAAGAATAGTCCTATTGGCAAAACCTGCCCCACACCCAATTAGCTATTCGCTAATTGCTAACGAACCTAATCTGATAGCGGAACTGCCTTAAATTCCAGCTATCCAGGGAACTAGGTGTGGCAACTCCTGACTTCTTGGCCTACCTGACCGGATGTAGGTTACGTGACTGGGACCACGCGGCCAGATTCCATGCTCCTGTGCCCTGCTCCCAAGCCCCTCATTCAGGGGTATATAAGTTGTTACCCTGTCCCTAATAAACGGAGGCTTTGACAAAAAAAAAGTTTTCTCCATTGTGTAAAATGTAAAAAAAAAGATATTTATTAAGTGTAAAAATGGGACATATAGACAATTTGTCTAGTAAAAATAAACTGCTGAAAAATCTAAACTATTCATTTAAAAAAAAGAATATATATTCTGAGTTGCTATTATACACTGTGCTGTATGTAGCCATATGCCTTGGCTTAGTTTCTAATGTAAGAAGAGCTTCCTGTTCCTGGTTGCACCACCTGTATTCTAGGTGGGAGAGAAATATGGAACACCGTGAGTAGAAAAACACATGCCCTCTGTGATAGTTAATACTGTCGACTTTATAAGCTTTAGGTTAACTAAAGAGACAATGTCTAAGTGTGTCTTTGGTGGCTTACTCATAGTAAGTTAATTGAGATAAAAAGAGCCACCCTAAGTATGAGGGCTAGGTACCACCCTGAGGGATAGGATACTGAACTACAAAAAGGAAAAAGTGTGCATTCATCCTTTGCTTCTTGACCCTCAACACAGTGTGACCAGCTGCTTCTACCTCCTGTTGAGTCCTTCCCACCCCCAGAACACATGATGTACTGTACCCTTGAACTGTAAGTTCAAGATTCCTTAAGCTGATTTTGTCAAGACAACTAATATATTACTGCATTAATCAAGGTTCTAAACAGTGTTGTGGTGTGGGATCCCCCTCTGTATGCTGTGATTACCATTGATTAATAAAGAAACTGCTTTGAACCTATAACAAGGCAGAATTTAGCTAGGCAGGGAAAATAAGCTGAATGCTGGGAGAAAGAAGGCGAAGTCAGAGAGAAGCCATGTAGCCCTGCTGGAGACAGATACTGGAACTTTACCTGGTATGCCATAGCCACGTGGAAATACACAAATTAATAGAAATAGGTTAAATTAAGATGCTTAGAGTTAGCCAATAAGAATCCAGAGCTAATGGATCAAGCAGTTTAATTAAAAAAAAAAAGTTAAACCAAGACCAGGTGAACAATCTAAATAGACTTGTTAGTCGTGAAGAATTAGAAGCTGTTATCAAAAACCTCCCCTAGCAAAAAAAGCCCAGGACCAGATGGATTCAATGTAGAATGCTAGCAGAACTTCCAAGAAGAGCTAATACCTATACTCCTTGAATGTATTTCACAATATAGAAACAGAAAAGTCATTGCCAAGTTCCTTTTAAGAAGCTACAGTGACCCTGATACCAAAACCTCACAAAGACTTAACCAAGAAAAAAGAATTACAGGCCAATCTTACTCATGAACTTTGATGTAAAAAATTCTCAATAAAATACTGGCAAACCAAATCCAAGAACACGTAAAAAAAATATCCTTTATGATCAAGTAGGATTCATCCCAGAGATACAGGTCTGGTTCAACATATGCAATCTATCAATGCAATCAATCATATAAATAAACTAAAAGAAAAAAACATATGATCGATTTCATTAGATGCTGAAAAAACATTTGACAAAATTCAACACCCCTTTATGATAATGGTCGTGGAGAGATTAGGGATACAAGTGTCATACCTAAATATAATAACAGGTAATAGAAAGAGTTCCAGAATTGAAAACTGAAATGGAAGCAAGGAAGAAAACAAAAACTGAGGACCGGCTGGATATGGAAAATCTAGGTCAAGAAGGAGAGACTACAGAAAC
Organism: Microtus obscurus; assembly: GCA_963919715.1. Classification (NCBI taxonomy): domain Eukaryota; kingdom Metazoa; phylum Chordata; class Mammalia; order Rodentia; family Cricetidae; genus Microtus; species Microtus obscurus. The sequence goes on from CAWTZC010001498.1 coordinate 31,707, forward strand.
AAGCATAATCATTAGAATACAAGAGATAGAAGAAAGAATCTCAGATTCTGAGATGCGATAGAAAAAAATAAATGCACTGATCAAAGAAAACAGCAAAGCCAAATATTCTCTTCACAAACATTCAGGAAATATGGGACACAATAAGAGACCAAACATAAGAATAATAGGCTAGAAGAGAAGAGTCACAGCTCAAAGGCACAGAAAATATTTTTAACAAAATTATGGAAGAAAACTTTCCCAACCTAAAGGAAGATATTCCTTTGAAGGTTCAAGAAGCATACAGAACAACAAATAGACTGGATGAAAAAAAATTCTCCTCACCATATAATAATCAAAACACAAAACATACAGAATAAAGAAAGAATTTTAAGAGTTGCAAAGAAAAAATGACAAGTTACTTAAAAAGGTAAACCTATCAGACTTCCACCTGACTTCTCTATAGAAATCAAGAAAGCCAGAAGGTCCTGGATAGATGTACTGCAGAAGCTATGAGAACATGGTTGCAAGCCCCAGCCTACTATACCCAGCCAAGCTTTCGTTCCACGATAAATGGAGAAAACAAAATTTTCCAGGATAAAAACAAATTTAAACAATACATAGCCACAAATCCACCTACAAACTCATGGAAACTGAACGGTCAACTACTGAACCATACCTGGATTAAGGAAGAAATAAGAAATTAAAGTCTTTTGTGAATTCAATGAAAATAAGGAAACAACCTACTCAAACTTATGGCAGACTATGAAAGCAGTACTAGAGGAGAGTTCATAGCACTAAGTGCCCACTTAAAGAAAACAGTGAAAGCACACATTACAGAAAGTAATAGAAGGAAAATCACAAACCAAGGAGCCCAACAATGACCACAATAACTCAAACATCTAGAGACCTTTCACCAGCACAACTCAAAGAAGGAAACACACAAACTCTCCTACTGAAAAAGTGACCAAAGTTAACAACCAATGGTCATTAATATCCCTTAATGTCAATGGACTCAACTCACCTATAAAAAGGCACAGGCTAAGAGATTGGATATGAAAACAAGACCAAACATTCTGCTGTTTACAAGAAAGACACCTAAACCACAAAGACATGCACCTACTTAGAGTAAAGGGATGGGAAAGAGTTTATCAAACAAATGGACCTAAGAAACAAGCATGTGTGACCATACTAATTTCTAACAAAGTTGACTTCAAACTTAAATCAATCAGAAGAGATGGAGAGGGATATTTTATACTCATACCAGGAAAATTAGCAGGATGAAGTCTCAATAATGAATATCTATGCCCTTAATATAAAAGCACCCAAGTACATAAAAGAAACATTATTAAAACTCAAACCTGCCATCAAACTGCACACACTAATAGTAGGAGATTTCAACACCATCCCACCAATGGACAGGTCAATCAGACAGAAACCTAACAGAGAAATTAGAGAATTTAAAAGGAGGTAATGAATCACTTGGACTTAACTGACATCTATAGAACATTCCACCCAAATAGGAAAGAATATACACTCTTCTCTGCAGCTCATGGAACCTTCTCGAAAATTGACCACATCCTCGGTAACAAAGCAAACTTCCACAGGTACAAAAAATATTATTAACCTCCTGTGTCTTATCAGATCACCATGGACTAAAGTTAGAATTCAACAACAATGCTACCACCAGAAAGCCTACAAACTCATGGAAACTGAACTGTCAACTACTGAACCATACCTGGATTAAGGAAGAAATAAAGAAAGAAATTAAAATCTTTTCTGAATTCAATGAAAATAAGGAAACAACCTACTCAAACTTATGGCAGACTATGAAAGCAGTACTAAGAGGAGAGTTCATAGCACTAAGTGCCCACTTAAAGAAAACAGTGAAAGCACACATTGAAGACCTAACAGACCACCTCAAAGCTCTAGAAAAAGAAGAAGCAGACTCACCTGAGAGGAGTTGAGCTGGAAATATTCAAACTGAGGGCAGAAATCAACAAAATAGAAACAAAAAACAATCCAAAGAATCAATGAAACAAAAAGCTGGTTCTGGAGAAAATCAACAAGATTGATAAGCCCCTATCCAAACTAATAAAACAGCAGAGAGAGAATATGAAAATTAATAAGATCAGAGATGAAAAGTGGACATAACCACAGAAACAGAGGAAATTCAGAGAATCATTAGATCTTACTACAAATGCCTGTATGCCACAAAACTGGAAAATGTAAAAGAAATGTACACCTTTTTAGATAAATACCATATACCAAAGTTAAACCAGGACCAGGTGAACAATCTAAATAGACCTGTGAGTCGCGAAGAATTAGAAGCTCTTATCAAAAACCTCCTACCAAAAAGAGCCCAGGACCAGATGGTTTCAATGCGGAATTCTACCAGAACTTCCAAGAAGACTTAATACCTATACTCCTTAATGTATTTCACAATATAGAAACAGAAGAGTCATTACCAAATTCCTTTTATGAAGCTACAGTTACTCTGATACCAAAAACAACACAAAAAACTCTACCAGGAAAAGAGAATTACAGGCCAATCTCACTCATGAACATCGACGCAAAAATCTTCAGAAAAATACTGGGAAACTGAATCCAAGAACACGTTAGAAAAATTATCCATTGTGATCAATTAGGCTTCATCCCAGAGATGCAGGGCTGGTTCAACATACGAAAATCTATCAATGTAATCCATCATATAAAAAAACTGAAAGAAAAAAACCATATGATCATTTCATTAGGTGCTGCAAAGCATTTGACAAAATTCAACATCCCTTTATGATAAAAGTCTTGGAGAGATTACGGACAGAAGTATCATACCTAAATATAATAAAAGCTATATACAGCGAACCGGACAGCTAACATCAAAGTAAAAAGGAGAGAAACTCAAAGCCATCCCACTAAACTCAGGAACACGACAAGGCTGTCCACTCTCCCCATACCTCTTCAATATAGTGCTTGAAGTTCTAGCAATAGCAATAAGACAACATAAGGGAATCAAGGGGATTCGAATAGGAAAGGAAGAAGTTAAACTTTTGTTATTTGCAGATGATAACATAAGTGACCCCCAAAACTCCACCAAAGATCTTTTATAGCTGATAAACACCTTTAGTAATGTGGCAGGATACAAGATCAACTCCAAAAAATCACTTGTCCTCTTATACACAAAGGATATGGAAGCAGAGAGGGAAATCTGAGAAGCATCACCTTTCACGATAGCCACAAACAGTATAAAATATGTTGGTGTAACTCTAACCAAGGAAGTGAAAGATCTATTTGACAAGAAGTTGAAGGCATTGAAGAAAAAAAATTGAAGAGGATACCAGAAAATGAAAGGACCTCCCTTGCTCTTAGATCGGGAAGATCAACATAGTAAAAATGGCAATTCTACCCAAGGCAATGTATAGATTCAATGCAATTTCCATCAGGCCACATCAAAATTCTTCATAGATTTTGAGTGGACAATAATCAATTTTATATCAAAAAACAAAAAACCCAGGATAGCCAAAACAATCCGATACAATAAAGGATCTTCTGGAAGCATTACCATCCCTGACTTGAAAATCTATTACAGAGCTACAGTAATGAAAACAGTGTGGTACTGGCATAAAAACAGAGAAGTAGACCAATGAAATCGCATAGAAGACCCGAATTTTAACCCACAAATATGTTCACCACATTTTGATAAAGGAGCTAAAAGGATACAATGCAAGAAAAAAAAGCCTTTCAACAAATGGTGCTAGCACAACTGGATGTCAAACTGTAGAAGAATGAAAATAGACCCATATCTATCACCATGCACAAAACTCAAGTCCAAATGGATCAAAGACCTCAATATCAGTCCAAACACACTGAACCTGGAAGGGAAAGTTGGAATTACCCTACAACAGATGGGCGCAGGGAGATCGCTTCCTACATATAACCCCCAGCGGCACATACATTAAGGGCAACAATGAATAAATGGGACGTACTGAAACTGAGAAGCTTCTGTAAAGCAAAGGACACTGTCACTAGGAAAAAAAGGCAACCTACTGACTGGGGGAAGATCTTCACCAACCATGCAACAGACAATGGTCTGATATCCAAAATATATAGAGAACTCAAGAAACTAGATTTTAAAATGCTAATTTACCCAATTAAAAAATGGGGCACTGAACTGAACAGAGAATTCTCAACAGAAGAAGTTCAAATGGCCAAAAGACACTTAAGGTCCTGCTCAACCTCCTTAGCGATCAGGGGGAATGCAAATCAAAACAACTTTGAGATATCATCTTGCACCTGTCAGAATGGCTAAAATCTAAAACACCAATGACAGCCTTTCCTGGATAGGCTGTGGAGGAAGACGTACCCTCATCCATTGCTGGTGAAAATGCACTCTCATGCAACCACTTTGGAAATCAGTGTTTCGTTTTCTCAGGAAATTTGGGATCAACCTACCCCTGCACCCAGCAATACCACTCTTGGGAATATACCCAAGAGATGCCCTATCATATGACAAAAGCATTTATTCAACTATGTTCATAGCAGTACTATTTGTAATAGCCAGAACCTGAAACAACCTAGATGCCCTTCAATGGATGAATGGATGAAGAAAGTGTGGAATATATACACATTAGAGTGCTAGGCCACGATAAAACACAATGACTTCCCGAATTTTGCATGCAAATGGATGGAAATAGAAAACACTATCCTGAGTGAGGGTAACCCAGACCAAAAGAGATGAACATGGGATGTACTTCACATAATTGGTTTCTAGCCATAAATAAAGGTCACAGAGTCTATAACCGGTGAACCTAAAGAAGCTAAATAAGAAGATGAACCCAATGAAAAACATATAATTATCCCCTTGGCTATGGGAGGTAGACAAATTTGCAGGGAGAAAATTGGGATCTTGGGGGAGGGGTGGGATGGGGGTAATGGGGGATGGGAAGAGAAAAATGAGAAGGGGAGGATTGAGGGAACTTGGGAAAACAGGATGATTGCGATAAAGGAAGGTTGGATAGGGGGAGCAAGGAAGCACAATTCTTAGTTAAGGGAGCCACCTTAGGGTTGGCAAGAGACTTGAACCTAGAGTGCTCCCAGGAGCCCAAGGCAATGTCCCCAGTTAGTTCCTTGGGCAGCTGAGGATAGGGAACCTGAAATGTCCCTATCCTATAGCAATACTGATGAATATCTTGCATATCACCATAGAACCTTCATCTGGTGATGGATGGAGATAGAGATGGAGACCCACACTGGAGCACTGAACTGAGCTCCCAAGGTCACAATGAAGAATGGAAGGAGGGGAGAACATAAGCAAGGAAGTCGGGACCACGAGGGGTTGCACCCACCCACTGTGACAGTGGGGCTGATCTATTGGGAGCTCACCAAGGCCAGAAGGACTGTGACTGAAAAAGCATGGGACAAAATTGGACTCTCTGAACATGGAGAACAATGAGGGCTGATGAGAAGCCAAGGACAATGGCACGGGGTTTTTGATCCTACTTCATGTTCTGCCTTTGTGGGAGCCTAGCCTGTTTGGATGTTCCCATTCCTAGACATGGATGCAGGGGGTTGACCTTGGACTGTCCATAGGGCAGGAAACCCCGATGGTTCTTTGGACAGGAGAGGAAGGGGAGAGGTATGGGGGAGGCAGAGAAGGGTGAGAGGAGGGGAGGGAAATTGGAGGCTGGGAGGAGGCGGGATTATTTTCCTTTTCTCAATAAAAAAAAAACGAAATTAAGAAATGGTGATCTTACCAAAAGAAATCTACAGATTCAAATCAATCTTTATCAAATATTCCAGGAAATTCTTCACAGATCTTGAGAAAACAACATTTAGTTTAACACAGAGGAATAAAAAACTCAAGATAGCTTAAACATTTATGTAAAAATAAAGAAAATTCTGGATGAATCATAATCTGTTAATTCAAGCTCTATTATAGACCTTTATAATAAAAATAATTATGTATTTGCATTAAAAACACAATTGTGGATCAATGAACTGAAGATTCTGATACCAAATCACATTTTTATGAGCATGTGATTTTGTCCAAGAAGCTAAAATTATTCAATGAATAAATGAACGCATCTTCAATTATTTGTGCTGGCTTAAATGGATGTTCTTAGATAGAGAAAGGCAAATGTATTCTTATCTATGATCCTGTGAAAAATTAAAGGCAACGTTGATAAAAGACTTCAAGATAAATCTAGTTGCACTGAAAATTATAGAAAATGAAAAATAGCCTTGAATTCATGTCCCAAAGTCAGCGATAGGAGAATCCATTGCATCTCATATATCAGGAATGAAGACCACACTCCTCTTGTGTCACACACACTTATTCAGCTACTTGTTACTCAAACAAGACACATGCAAAATTTGCTCTTTTTTAGGAGTACTAACCTCATGGGTAAGATTAAACTTAATGAATGAAGTAAGTGAATGAATTGTTCCCGAGTATAAAACCACAGTAACACACTGAAAGCAAAAATTACACACCTAAAATAACAGACTACAAAGCAAACACTTCAGCTCTCTCTCTCTCTCTCTCTCTCTCTCTATATATATATATATATATATATAATATATATATATATATATATACTCTCTCTTTTTCACAAACACACACTCACAACCACATATACAGAATATAAAATGACACCGATGCTCTATGTTCAATGCCAAATAAAACTAGACATTACAGTTTTCTCTAATTCTTAGTAATTTGCTTTACCCTTAGTAATGCTTTTTATATCCCAACAAGAACTCTTTCCCTTACTAAGTCATGAGTCTAGAAATGCAACATTATTACTACTGAGAACACTGGTAAGCTTCTTTCAGAAATCCACTCTCTCTTTGGCTGAAATTATATTGTTCTTCCTCCTTAATGTGATGAGTCTTGGGAACAACATTGTTGCCAAAAACAACTCTTTATTCTTGAGGACAAATTATGTGGTCTCAGCAGGAGCTTGTTTTGTAATTTTTCTAAAATACTGTTCCATATATCTTGACCCAACAGTTTTTTTTTTTTATGTTGTAACAGAAGAAGAGGTAGTTGATTAAATAAGGCCCTCTGCAATTCAATATCTTGGTAAACTTTGTTTGTGGGTGCCATATCAGTGAGATTACAATCTGATCTTTATGCATGAGCTGATATAGTGGACCATATTCACTATGATTAGATGCCTACTCAAACCTTGATGCAGAGGAAGGATCTTGGTCTTAAGCTCAACTTGATATGTCTAGCTAATTGGCATCCATATTATGCCTGGCACTTCCTGAAAGTAGGAAAATGCACAGGGAGTAGGCAGGATGTTATTGGATGAAATGAAAAGTGAGAAGGTATGAAAAACTGTACATGGTATGCAAAATAATTGAAAAAAAAACAAATGAATAAAATGGGAAATAATTTGTTGTGAAAAGTAGATCAATCCTTTTTCTGATTGCTGGATAATATGTTCTTATAACTTAGTAACCTTACATTATTATGTCTTTTGGAGGCTTCCCCCATTATCCCATCTTTATTTCCTCATAATAATACCTAGGACAACCTATGTTTACTACAGGCAATAATAATACTGTGATTTCTTCAAAATATTTAGTTGTAGCAGGTCCTTTTGTTTATGTGTTGCTTTCATTAGTGAATAAAGAAAATGCTTTGGACCTACAGTATAGCTGTAGAAGAACATAGCTAGGTGGAGAAAATAAACTAAATGCTGGGAAAAAAGACAGGTTGAGTCATAGAGTGGCTCCATTATAATACTGAAGATAGAGGCAGAGAATCTTATCTGGTAAGCCACTGTCATGTGATGATATACAGATTAATAGAAGTGGGTTAACTAATATATGAGTTAGCCAATAAGAATCTAGAGCTAATGATTTAATTAATATTTTCTCTGTGATTATTTTAGTTCTGCGAGGTAAATCAAACAAACGACATTCTCCTCCTACACTATTTGAGGCTTGGTTTCCTCAATAGACTGGTTTCTTGCTTGCCCTTTTGTGAATGTTTTGAAGCCATAACCTATCTAAGATCATAAGTTCGCATCATGCTACTGAAAATTGCACATGTGATCATATGACATCTTCACCAGGGTAGCTTTTTGTGTATGATAATACTTGGATGAAAGACTATCTAAATTTTTACCCTTAAGATTCTATACTGTGGGCCTGTAGCCCTGCATACTGCCTCTCTCTTCCTACCTCAACCAGCGTGCATCCAGGATCCTCCCCACTTCTCCCTTCCTGCCATCTTTGGGCAAATAACATCACCCAGCACAGCCTGTCTGGGTGTTGGGTTTGCATCCGAAGGGCACCTGGGCAGGCGGGAACTCCTTTTTCTCAATAGCCTGCCTGCAGCAGCAGGGTAGGCACTTTGTTTATGAAACACCCAACCAGCAAGCAAGGAGAGTGGATCTAGGCACCAGGAGAACCATCTCGAGGTGAGTGGGTGTCTGACCTGCAGCGGCAGCCCGGGACAAGGAACTACATCTGGCAGGGCCTGTACCCCTGCATACTGCCTTTCTCTTGCTACCTCACCGAGCGTGCATCCAGGACCCTCCCCACTTCTCCCAACCTGCTGTCTTTGGGCAAATAACATCACCCAGCTCAGCCTGTCTGGGTGCTGGGTTTGCATCCTAAGGGCACCCAGGCGGGCGGGAACTCCTTTGTCTCAATAGCCTGCCTGCAGCAAGCAGGGTAGGTGCTTGGTTTAAGAGAAAATCAACCAGCAAGGAGAGCAGATTTAGGCACCGGGAGAACCATCTTGGGCTGAGTGAGTTTGGCGGCAGCCTGGGACAAGGAACTACATCCTGTTAGGTGCTGAGGGAGTTCCATCAGGAGGGGTGAGTGTGTGCTATACAGAGACTGATTGTCCCAGAAGAGAGCACAAACCCCCCCCCCTCCCTCAGCTCCTTCTGCAGGGCTGTACTTCTTCTTTTTTTTTTTTTTTTTTTTTTTTTTTTGGTTTTTGAGACAGGGTTTCTCTATGGTTTTGGAGCCCGTCCTGGAACTAGCTCTTGTAGACCAGGCTGGTCTCGAACTCACAGAGATCTGCCTGCCTCTGCCTCCCGAGTGCTGGGATTAAAGGCGTGCACCACCACCGCCCGGCCAGGGCTGTCCTTCTTATGCAAGACCCAGCCCCTAGCACCCCCTCAACCCTGCCCTGCTGTATGCTGAGGAGTTCCATCTGGATGGGACGGTTCCTGTTTATACACTGAAGAGATACACCTAGAGAGTCAGTCACAGCAAAGACTGGACCAAGACACCAGTCCTCTCCTGGCTCCATTTGAAGGAAGAGATGGGAAGGCACCAATGCAAAAATTCCTCCAACAACCAGAAAGGCAACATGTCATCACCAGTATTCAGGGATCCGGAAATAAGAGGAATTGTACACCCTACTACAGAAGAATTAGAAGAAATCGACCCAAAAGTGGAATTATATGAAAATAATAGAAGACCTTAAACAGGAGGTGAAAAACTGCCATAAACAATTAGAGATTACAAACAAAAAGGGAGAGGAAATGTATAAATTGCTCAAAGATACCCAAGAAAACCAAGAGAAACAAGAAAAAGCAATGAAACAGATAAGGGAAGTGGTTCAAGACTTGAAGAATGAAATGGAAGTAATGAAGAAAAACACAAACCGAGGGAAGGATGGAGATGGAAATTCTGGGAAAACAAACAGGAACTACAGAGACAAGTACTACCAACAGATTACAAGAGATGGAAGAAAGAATCTCAGACACTGAAGACACCTTAGAGAAAATAAACACACTTATCAAAGAAAACAGCAAAACCAACAAATTCTCATCACAAAACATTCAGGAAATCTGGGACACAATAAAAAGACCAAACCTAAGAATAATTGGGATAGAAGAAGGAGAAGAAGTACATCCTCAACCGTCCAGAAAATATATTTAATAAAATTATAGAAGAAAACTTTCCCAACTTAAAGGAAGATATCCCTTTGAAGGTTCAAGAAGCATACAGAACACCAAATAAACTGGACCAAAAAAAAATCCCCTCGCCATATAATAATCAAAACACAAAACATACAGATTAAAGAAAGAATATTAAGAACTGCAAAGGAAAAAGGTCAAGGGAACTTATAAAGGTAAACACTCAGACTTACTGACTTCTCTATGGAGTCCATGAAAGCCAGAATGTCCTGGATAAAGGTACTGCAGAAAATATGAGACCATGGATGCAAGCCCAAACTACTATAACCAGCCAAGCTATCATTCACTAACAATGGAGAAAAGAAACCTTCCAGGAGAACAAATTCAAAGAATACATAGTCACAAATCCAGCCATACAGAAAGTAATAGAAGGAAAATCACAACCCAAGGAATCCAACATTGCCAAACTGCTTACAGTCACTCAGGCACCTAGCGACCCTTCAACAGCACAATTCAAAGAAGGGAGACACACAAACTCCTCTACCAAAAACAACAAACATAACTGGAGTAAACAACCACTGATCATTAATATCACTTAATATGAATGGACTCCACTCACCTATAAAGAGGAACAAGCTAAGAGATTGAATGTGAAAACAGGATCCAACATTCTGCTGTTTACAAGAAAAACATCTCAACCACAAATACATCTACTCAGAATAAAGGGTTGGGAAAAGGATTTTCAAGCAAATGGGCCTATGAAACAAGCAGGTGTGGCCATACTGATTTCTAACAAAACTGACTTCAAAACTATAATCAATCAGAAGATATTGAGATGGACATTTTATACACATACCAGGAACAATTCATCAGGAGGAAGTCTCAATTCAGAATATCTTTGCCCCCTAATATAAAAAGCACCCACATATGTAAAAGAAATATTAATAGAACTCAAGGCACACATCAAACCACATGCACTAGTAGTAGGAGAACTCAACACACCTCTCTCACCAATGGACAGGTCAATCAGACAGAAATCTAATAGAGAATTTTTGGAGGTAGTGAAGCAAATGTACTTAACCAACATCTATAAAACACTCAACCCAAATAGGAAAGAATATACCTTCTTCTCTGCAGCTCATGGAACCTTTTCAAAAATTGACCATATACTCGGTAACAATGGAAACCTCCACAGATACAAAAAAAAATCAGTGTCCACATGTGTCTTATCAGATCACCATGGATTAAAGTTTGAAGACAACAACAATGCTACCCACAGGAAGCCAAAAAACACATGGAAACTTAACAGTCAACTACTGAACCACACCTGGGTCAAGGAAGAAATTAAGAAATTAAAAATCTTCCTTGACTTGAAGGAAAATAAAGAGACAACATACTCAAACCTATAGGACATGATGAAAGCAGAGCTAAGAGGAAAGTTCATAGCACTAATTGCCCACTTAAAGAAAATGGAGAAAGCATACATTGGAGACTTAACAGCCCACCCGAAATCTCTAGAAAAAAAGAAGCAGACACACCCAGGAGGAGTAGAAGACAGGAAATAATCAAACTGAGGGATGAAATCAACAAAATAGAAAGACAGAAAACAATCCAAAGAATCAATGAAACAGAAAGTTGGTTCTTGGAGAAAATCAACAAGATCAACAAACCCCTATCCAAACTAACCAAATGACAGAGAGAGAACACATAAATTAATAAGATCAGAAATGAAGAGAGAATCACGAGATCTTACTTCAAAAGCCTGTATGCCACAAAACTGGAAAATTCTAAAGAAATGGATATTTCTTTTAGATAAGTACCATATACAAAAGTTAAACCAAGACCGGGTGAACAATCTAAATAGACCTGTTAGTCGTGAGGAATTAGAAGCTGTTATCAAAAACCTCCCTAGCAAAAAAAGCCCAGGACCAGATGGATTCAATGCAGAATTCTAGCAGAACTTCAAGAAGAGCTAATACCTATACTCCTTAATGTATTTCAAAATATAGAAACAGAAAAGTCATTGCCAAATTCCTTTTATGAAGCTACAGTGACCCTGATACCAAAACCTCACAAAGACTTAACCAAGAAAGAGAATTACAGGCCAATCTCACTCATGAACTTTGATGTAAAAATTCTCAATAAAATACTGGCAAACCAAATCCAAGAACACATTAAAAAAATATCCTTTATGATCAAGTAGGCTTCATCCCAGAGATACAGGTCTGGTTCAACATGTGCAAATCTATCAATGCAATCAATCATATAAATAAAGTAAAAGAGAAAAACATATGATCATGTCATTAGATGCTGACAAAAACATTTGACAAAATTCAACACCCCTTTATGATAATGGTCTTGGAGAGATTAGGGATACAAGCGTCATACCTAAATATAATAAAAGCCACTTATATCAAGCGGACAGCCAACATTAAATTAAATGGAGAAAAACTCAAAGCCATGCCACTAAAATCAGGAACTCGGCAAGGCTGTCCACTCTCTCCTTACCTCTTCCATAAAGTGCTTGAAGTTCTAGCAAAAGCAATAAGACAACATAAGTAGAATAAAGGGATTCATATTGAAAGAAGAAGCTAAACTTTTGTTATTTGCAGATGATATGATAGTATACATAAGCGACCCCAAAGCTCTACCAAAGCACTCCTACAGCTGATAATCATCTTTAGTAATGTTGTAGGATAAAAGATCAACTCCAAAAACCCATTTGCCTCATAATACAATAACAATAAGAAATCAGAGAGGGAAATCAGAGAAGCATCAACGTTCACGATAGCCACAAATTGCATAAAATATCTTGGGGTAACTCTAACCGAGGAAGTGAAATATCTATTTGACAAGAACTTTAAAGCTTTGAGAAAGAAATTGAAGAGGATACCAGAAAATGGAAGGGTCTCCCTTGCTCTTGGATTGGGAGGATCAATATAGTAAAAATGGCAATTATACCAAAAGCAATCTATAGATTCAATGCAATCCCCATCAAAATCTCATCAAGATTCTTCATAGACCTTGAAAAGAAAATAACCAAATTTATGTGGAAAAAGAACAGGATAGCCAAAACAATCTTATACAATAAAGGATCCTCTGGAGGCATTGCCATCCCCTGACTTCATACTCTATTACAGAGCTTCAGTATTGAAAACAGCTTGGTATTTGCATAAAAACGGAGAAGACGACCAATGGAATTAAATAGAAGACCCGGACTTTAACCCACAAACCTATGAACACCTGATTTTTGATAAAGGAGCTAAAAGTATAAAATGGAAAGCAAGCAAGTTCAACAAATTGTGCTGGCAAAACTGGATGTCCATCTGTAGAAGAATGAAAATTGATCTATATCTATCACCATGCACAAAACTCAAGTCCATATGGATTCAAGACCTCAATATCAGTCTGAACACACTAAACCTGATAGGAGAAAAGGGGATGTACTCTATAACACATGTACATAGGCGACCACTTCCTATGTATAACCACAGACAAACAGGAAATTTTGAATACAAAATTTTCTGTTTTCATTTCTTATATAAAGGCAAGTAGTTATAGGTGGAAGGCACCAAGACAGAGTCAACCATGGTGTCAGATCTGAAGGAGAAGGGACTGGGACAAGGAGAGACCCTCCTCTCGACTGGTGAAGCAATTTACCTCTCCTGGGAACAGAGGGGTGCCTTATGAGTAGCATTAGTTTCTTGGAGCTTCTCAAATAAAAGGTATCTAGTAGGATTAAAGTAAGCAGATCACAGGGCACCCTGTCTTAGGCTATGTGGAGAGCGCCCTCGTACCTAAAAACCATGCCATGTTGAGCCGGCCTGTACGGCCTCTGTATGGTTTGAAATTTAGGTGAGGATCCACACTAACTCCCGTCATTGGGCCCCTGTGTCTATCATTAATGAAAAATCTGTGAGGTGCTCCTTAAACAAAAGATATGATATAATTTTGGCACCAATAACTCCATCTCCAGACAAGAAGAAAGGGGCACCTTCCAAAACCCAGTATTCACCTTTTAGTCTGGCCCATGGTATGTCCTCCTTCCTAAATGCCTACTCCACAAAAAGTTACATGTGCTTGCCTGCCATCAATTAGGGAGGTGAAAAAAGGGATCAAAATCTAAAATTCTTAATATATGCATTGAACCCAAACACTTTACAGCATGTGTCAAACCTTTCCCAACATCTATAAGCAGTTACAAATATCATTAGATCAATTTCAGTAAGAGTACAATGACATACATTGTTGTCAAATACCACCATTTCCAGACTCTGAGCAACAGTCACAGGAACCCCAATCTTTCCCCTTCTTAAGTGAAGAGGTTAGTATTTTAATTAAAATGAGTTCTGTGTCCCAGAGATTAAAACAGTCTGATGTCCAGTCTGCATCTCAGCTCCAAAGCAGACCAGAGTTCAAGCTGCAGAAGCAGTTTAGCACTTGTGCTTCAGGGCCGGTGGGATTCCTGGGTGAGGTGAGCTGGATTCAGCTATCTGAAGCACATCCTGGCATTATCTCAGCCGGGACTCCCTGGACTCAGGAGGCAGAATTGACACCCTGTAGAGTGGAGCAGCAGGTTCTGTTATCAGGGACTCCTCTCCTTGGGGGCAGGAAAAGCCAAACCATCACCTTGGGGAGCCTGCAGGGAACCCCAAACCCATAATTATGTTAAGAATAGTCCTATTGGCAAAACCTGCCCCACACCCAATTAGCTATTCGCTAATTGCTAACGAACCTAATCTGATAGCGGAACTGCCTTAAATTCCAGCTATCCAGGGAACCTAGGTGTGGCAACTCCTGACTTCTTGGCCTACCTGACCGGATGTAGGTTACGTGACTGGGACCACGCGGCCAGATTCCATGCTCCTGTGCCCTGCTCCCCAAGCCCTCATTCAGGGGGTATATAAGTTGTTACCCTGTCCCTAATAAACGGAGGCTTTGACAAAAAAAAAAAAAAAAGAAAGAAAGACAGAAAGAATTCTAGCAATTATCTTTGTCATTGTCCCTTTGCCTGGAGTTTATGTTCTTGGAAGCACGTTGCCATTTTTCAAATTCTGTAATGTTTTCTAACTGATGTTCATTAAATATTGAATGATGACATCAAAAAAAAAATTTCTGTTTTCAGAGACAGAGAGTCTTATGCTATTTGGGGGAATGCAGAAAGGTCAATGACTCTTGTGGGAAGCATGGGATATCAAGAGTCAATTGAGTAATTAGAGAAGCCTGAACATTTTCCTGATAATATCTTCATGGGAATTTAGAATATCAATGTTTTGCAGGGCAGGAAGCAGTGTGATCAATCTCCAACATGCTGGAGGCAATTCTCAGCTAGGTTCTGAACCAACTCAGCTAACTCCTTCTGATTATGTTATTTCTTTATTTTCTTTATTTCTGTTGATCAAGATAAGGCATATGCACTGGATTTAGGGCATTGGTAGATGTTCTAATGCTCTAGAACTTTAGGCACCTAGGTTGTTTTATTTTTGGACAGAGACGTTGAAGTCAGAAGATTTGAATAAGAAACACTCTGAACCTCTAAGACAGGGAATTGGTATTTCACCCACTAGCAGGTCGAGAGCAATATTAGTCATAAAAATCACATGCTATTCTCAGTGGGTAATAATAGATTAAATGTCATATTCTATGTAGAAACTGTGACTTATTAATAATGAGATGCAAAACATCTTCATATTTATACTCAGATTGACCAATCTGGTGCCTTAATGTACACCTAAGATAGCCAAAAATGAAAATCAAAGGTTTAACGGGCATTTTATGAGAGAAAAGTTATAAACTCCTGTTATCATGTGGGCCACAGAGTAGGAAAATATGAGGCTGGCCTGTAGATAAGAAGATGTAAATATGGCATGATAATAGACAGTAGGACCCACAAACCCTCCTTGATGTGTGCATCTTTAGAACTTTAGTTTGACAGGCTTGTAAGGTTTGAAGGCTCCATGGGCAGAAGGATTGTGTTTGTGTCTTCCTGGGGCAGAAGTTGAAGTTCTAACCCAATCTACATTAGAGGGCACATTTCTGAATCCCCTTTGGTCACAAGGGAGCAAATCTGAGGATCAGTGATTTAGATGTGTAATTCTTGTGGCTCTCACTTTCAGATTGAAAAATTCTGAAGCTGCCTTGACCATAGAAAAATCTGAAGCCCCTTTGGTCACATTGATATGTTCTGATGCCTTCTTGAGGGAGGAGGTAAGAACTTAGGCTTTTTTGTGAGTCCTGTTACCTTTCATTCTGACAGGATCCTCATCATAAGCATTTCATAAACACAGGTCTAAATGCAGAAATATGGCAATGAGCCCCAAAAGTTGGCTGTCTCTCAGGGAATATGCTGTTGAGCCCACAATCATGAAGAGAACAATCGAAACAAGGTTTCCATTTAGAGCAGGACACAGGAGCAAGAAAACCACATTCTTAAATTCTACAGAGCCCATGGTGCAGAATCTGACTCATTATATTCTCAGGGAGGGGTGGAAGATGGTCACAAAAAGCCCTCCATTTCTGCATGAGCAGTGAGCTGGAGGAAATGGAGTTTCATAAGGTCATTACTTTCCCTGGACTTTGTTCACTCTATGGAGAACATTTTGTCCTGCCTGCAGTCAAGGCAATCTAGACACCAGTCACATTCTTTCTCCCTCAAAAGTTGGTCACACATCCCTAGAACTTTCCCAATACACTTTTCCAAAATTCAGATCTCCCATTTTCTGTGTTTATGAGTTATCCCCAATGCTTGCAAGTCAGCAGGCTCAGACACACAGGAAATTCCACCTCAGCTTACTCTGATTTTAACCATCAGGTACATATTGGCTCTAGTACCTTTTGTCTTAAGAAAACAAATCACTATTTTGTGAAAATGTGTCAGTTAAGAAAGCACCTGTCTTACAAGGATGAAGACCCAAGATCTATTTCCAGAATTTACCATTTAAACATGAAAAGGAAGATGGGATAAAGTGGTGGATCTATGGTTGTCCTGCGAGTTGCGGGTTGCATTCCTGTCGCTTTGTTCCCAGCTGTCTGGCTAGCTTATGCCCGAAATAACAACACACAAACTGTATTCTTTTAAACACTGCTTGGCCAATTATATCTAGCCTCTTGGCTAACTCTCGCACCTGGACTAGCCCATTTCTAATAATGTGTGTAGCACCCCAAGGTGTGATTACTTGGAAGATTCTAGCCTATGTCCGTCCTGGGTCGGAGCTTCATCATGTCTGCCCCGGATAGGATAGGAAATGGCATCTGTCCGAGGCATCTTACCTCACTTCCTCTTCCTCCCAGCATTCTGTTCTGTTTACTCCACCCACTTATGTTCAAACCTATAAGGGCCAAGCAGTTTCTTCATTTTTTAACCAATGATCTTCCTCCATCATTTCCACTTTTTCTGTTTAAATAAAAAAATTGAAGGCTTTAACGTTAACATAGCAAAATTACATATAACAAAATAGTTATCAAGTAAGAATTACAATATTTATATCTATTTTATCTTTATCATAACTAAGGAAAACTATATCTATCTATTTTTCAACTCCATCAAAGACCTAAGTGAATGAGAAGTAAGCAACTTACAAAACTCTAGAAATCACAGAGCCATCTCGCTGCCTGGACAGTCATCCAAAGTTCCTCTGTACCATTGGAGCATCCATCTTCGGGCTACAGGCCCATAGTTTCCAGCAGACATTTCAATGAAGCAGGACATTTCAAAGGCAGTTCAGTCACTATCTTTTGTGTCATACAGAATGTCTTGCAGACTCTTTCATGAATCAGGAACCCCGAAAGATCATCTCAACTTTTGGCAAGTTCAGCAGTCCTCTCTCTGTGAGTTCTATGTGTCCAGTTTATGCAACAGTCCAGGAAAGAGCAGTTTCTTGCCCAAATGGCTATCAAACTCCATAAGGATATTCTTTGATGCCCATTTTCTTACTGAAGTAGATTGGTGCTGCCAGGAGCAGAGTGCATCATTGTCATGAAAAACCCTAAGTTATTAAAACATTTAAAATGCCATATTCTATAATCTTTGAAAGATATGAAGAATGCCTATCTAAAATATATCTGTGTACATCTAGTAAATCTTAACTAACATGACTACAAACTTGACTATTATGATTATCTATTTACAACCTATATATGTTACATTTTTAAGCGAACTACACATAACAACACCTTAATCAAGATCCAAAATACATATACATATAACATGATTGACCTTAAATTTATATCAATAAGTCAAATTCATACCAATGCAAATTATTCATATCTCTATCATATCCCACTTTAAATGTAAAAGAACATTTATAATCAATATTTGGGAATATGGGCACAGATTCTTCTCTCCAAACTCCTTCCCTGCTGAATGGGGGCACTTTTATTCAGGTCTTTTTATGGTATAACGTGTGTGCTAGATTCATCTCAGTCAGCAATCAAGTGAAGTAATTTTGAAGGTATTCACAGCAACCTTTTGGGAGGACGTGGTCTGTCATACCATATTGGGATAGAAACAATCCACAGGGTTTCATCCTCTGTGAAAACAAAAGAAGAAACTGTTTTCCAAAGTATCATGTCCTTAGATCCAAATTTATAAGTCAAGGTATTTTCAAAATATCTATGTTGGATTAGTTCAGCAGCATTTACAAACAAATATCTTTTAGTAGCAGTTGCTCCTTCTCTCAGCATTCAAACAATTCAAAGCGAACAAAATAGCATAGAGTATCAAGATTCTCTGTATATTTTCCATCTTTGTGTAGCTTTATTTTAACCTCTATTTTGTTTATTTTTACTTTCAACATTTTTTATTTTTCGAGACAGGTTCTCCATTATACCTTTGACCTGGAATAACTCTGTGGACCAGGCTGTCCTTGAACTCTCAGAGATCCACCTGACTCTGCCTTACAGGCATTTGGATTAAAGGTGTGTTCTGCCACACCTTGTGGTCATAGAGGTCAATCTCGTCTTCCTCCCAAGTCTTTGGATTAAAGGTGTGTACTATCACACCCAACTACTCTTTCTTCCTTTTTTTTGTTTTTGACTTTAAGAACTTTTAAACTTTTAGCCTGCATATTTTTTAACACACTGTAAAAAATTTAAAGTTTTTTTTTAATCTCTCTTACGGCATCTGTCTCTCTCTTTTCTGACAACATGAGCCTTTAAATTACTGAGCAATATGAGTAGGATAAAGCCGTGGCTTTGATGACTGGATCCAACCAATTCGTTAGCTACCTGCCATTCCAACCTTGTGGCTGAGGTAGCAGCCAGAGCCACATTCAGTGCCACAAGTCTACAGTGTTTCAAGATCTTTGCCAGCAAACAAGCCACAAAACTCAAATGCTCTCTCTGTGGCTGACCTCCTGCCTCAAAGAGTCAGAGTTTGCCCCTGAAGACCAGAAAGCCAGCATTTTAAAACAGCACAAATTTTTCCTGCTACAGCTGAAAACAAACAAGCATGCAGTCAGCTTTTTCAATACCATTTAAGTGTTTTGTGGCAGGATGTCTTAATGAACTGCAGGCTTTTGCAGATAAAGCTGAGTCAGGAAGCCTCTCTTAGATGAGAGTGCTTGCTTGCCTCTAGCAAAGCAGAGTACACCTGAGAAATTGTTGCTACCAAGAAAACATGCTTTACTCTTTCCAAGCTTTCTCAGGCTTACAGTGGATTCAGTTGTCCACACGTCTGGGCGCCTTTCTGTTGTGGAAGCTGCAGGTTGCATTCCTGTCACTCTGCTCCCAGCTGGCTTGATAGCTTGTGCCTGAAAGAACAACACAAAAACTGCATTGGCCCATAATATCTAGCCTCTTCTCATCTAACTCTCGCACCTGGAATAGCCCATTTCTAATAATGTGTGCTAGCACCCGAAGATGCGCTTATTGGGAAGATTCTAGCCTATGTCCATCCTGGTTCAGAGCTTCATTGTGTCTGTCCCAGAAAGGAGAGGAAATGGCATCTGTCTGAGGCATCTTACCTCACTTCCTCTCCTTCCAGCATTCTGTTCAGTTTACTCCACCCACCTGCATTCTAACCTATGAGGGCCAAGCAGTTTCTTTATTTTTTAACCAATGACCTTCCTCCATCGTATAGTTAAGATTTCTGAGTGATCTTGTAGGACACCCAGATTAAGCTCTAGTGTCCATAATCCAAGTCCAGGTAATCTGACACCTCCTGGCATCCATGGGTATTGCACACAATGGTGCACAAGTATACAACTGGGCAAAATATACAGGCACAGAAAATTAATTATAAATAAATAAATTTATTTATTTTTTTTTCAATTTTTTTAAATTAAAAATGTCTGCCTCCTCCCCAAACTGGCTAGGCAAACATAAAGCCAGTACATGCAGTATGGTCAAAACTCAATGATATTGTGCTTGGCTTCTCAGCAGCCCCCATTGTCCACCATATTCAGAGAGTCTAGTTTTATCCCATTCATTTTCAGTCCCAGTCCAGCTGGCCTTGGTGATCTCCTAATAGATCAGCCCCACTGTCTCAGTGGGTGGGTGCCCCCCCTCATGGTCTTGACTTCCTTGCTCATG
>CAWTZC010001499.1:0-99262 GCA_963919715.1 Microtus obscurus
TTAACTTTGTATATGAGATTTATCTAAAAGAAATATCCATTTCTTTAGAATTTTCCAGTTTTGTGGCATACAGGCTTTTGAAGTAAGATCTCATGATTTTTATTTCTGATCTTATTAATTTGTGTGTTTTTCTGTGCTTGGTTAGTTTGGATAGGGTTTGTTGATTTGTTGATTTTTCAAGAACCAACTTTCTGTTTCATTGATTCTTTGGATTGTTTTCTGTCTTTCTGTTTCGTTGATTTCATTCCTCAGTTTGATTATTTCGGGTTCTACTCCTCCTGGGTGTGTCTGCTTCTTTTTTCTAGAGATTTCGGGTGGGATGTTAAGTCTCAATGTATGCTTTCTCCATTTTCTTTAAGTGGGCAATTAGTGCTATGAACTTTCCTCTTAGCTCTGCTCGTTTTGTCCCATAGGTTTGAGTATGTTGTCTCTTTATTTTTCCTTCAAGTAAGGAAGATTTTTAATTTATAATTTTTCCTGACCCAGTGCAGTTAGTAGTTGACTGTTAAGTTTCCATGTTTTTTTTGGCTTCCTGTGGGTAGCATTGTTGTTGTCTTCTTGTCGTTAATCCATGCAGACGATAAGTACATTTGGACATTGATATTTTTTTGTATCTGTGGAGGTTTCATTGTTACGAGTATATGGTAATTTTTGAAAAGGTTCATGAGCGCAGAGAAGAAGATATTTTCTCCTATTTAAGTTGAGTGTTTATAGATGTGGTTAAGTCATTTGCTTCACTACCTCCAAAAAATTTCTATTAGATTTCTGTCTGATTGACCTGTCCATTGGCGAGAGAGGTGTGTTGGAGTTTCCTACTACTACTGCATGTGGTTTGATGTGTGCCTTGAGTTTATTAATATTTCTTTTACATATGTGGGTGCTTATATTATTAGGGGCAAAGATATTCTGAATTGAGACTTCCCTGATGAATTGTTCCTGGTATGTGTATAAAATATCCATCTCAATATCTTCTACTGATTATAGTTTGAAGTCAGTTTTGTTAGAAATTAGTATGGCCACACCTGCTTGTTTCTTGTAGGCCCATTTGCTTGAAAATCCTTTTCCCAACCCTTTATTCTGAGCAGATGTATTTGTATTTGAGATGTTTTTCTTGTAAACAGCAGAATGTTGGATCCTGTTTTCACATCCAATCTCTTAGCTTGTTCCTCTTTATAGGTGAGTTGAGTCATTCATATTAAGTGATATTAATGATCAGGGTTGTTTAATCAGTTATATTTATTGTTTTTGTTAGAGGAGTTTGTGTGTCTCCCTTCTTTGAGTTGTGCTGGTGAAGGGTCGTTAGGTGCCTGAGTGACTGTACGATTTGGCAATGTGGATTTTGGGTTGTGATTTTCCTTCTATTACTTTCTGTAAGGCTGGATTTGTGACTATGTATTCTTTGAATTTGTTTGGAAGGTTTTTCATTGTTAGTGAATGATAGCTTGGCTGGGTATAGTAGTTTGGGCTTGCATCCATGGTTCATATTTTCTGCAGTACCTTTATCCAGGACATTCTGGGTCATGGTTCATAGAGAAGTCAGGTGTAAGTCTGAGTGTTTAACATTATAAGTTAATTGACCTTTTTCCTTTGCAGTTTTAATATTTTTCTTTAATCTGTATGTTTTGTGTTTTGATTATTATAGGGATTTTATTTTGGTCAGTTTATTTGGTGTTCTGTATGCTTCTTGAACCTTCAAAGGAATATCTTCCAAAAAGTTGGGAAAGTTTTCTTATATAATTTTATTAAATATATTTTTGGACCATTGAGATGTATTTCTTCTTCTTTCTCTATCCCAATTATTCTTAGGTTTGGTCGTTTTATTGTGTCCCAGATTTCCTGAATGTTTTCTGATGAGAATTTGTTGGTTTTGCTGTTTTCTTTGATCAGTGTGTTTATTTTCTCTCAAGGTGTCTTCAGTGTCAGAGATTCTTTCTCATCTCTTGTAATCTGTTGGTAGTACTTGTCTCTGTAGTTCCTCTTTGTTTTCCAGAATTTCCATTTCCATCCTTCCCTCGGTTTGTGTTTTCTTCATTACTTCCATTTCATTCTTCAAGTTTGAACCACTTCCCTTATCTTTTTCATTGCTTTTTCTTGTTTCTCTTGGGTATCCTTGAGCAATTTATACATTTCCCCTCCTTTTTTGTTTGTAATCTCTAATTGTTTATGGCAAGACCACCTCCTGTTTAATGTCTTCTAATATTTTCATATAATTCACTTTTGGGTCGATTTCTTCAAATTTTTGGAGTAGGTGTACAATTCTTCTTATTTCGGGATCCCTGGATACTGGTGATGACATGTTGCCTTTCAGGTTGTTGGAGGAATTTCTTACATTGGTGCCTTCCCATCTCTTCCTTCAAATGGAGCCAGAGAGGACTGGTGTCTTGGTCCATGTCTTTGCTGTGACTGACTCCTCTAGGTATATCTCTTCAGTGTATAAACAGGAACCATCCTGTCAGATGGAACTCCTCAGCATACAGCAGGCAGGGTTGAGGGGTGTTAGGGGTGGGTTTGCTTAAGAAGGACAGCCTGGCCGGGCGGTGGTGGTGCATGCCGTTAATCCCAGCACTCGGTAGGCGGAGGCAGGCGGATCTCTGTGAGTTCGAGACCAGCCTGGTCTACAAGAGCTAGTTCAGGACAGGCTCCAAAACCATAGAGAAACCCTGTCTCGAAAACCAAAAAAAAAAAAAAAAGAAAAAAGAAAAAAGAAGGAGACAGACCTGCAGAAGGAGCTGAGGGATGGGGGTTTGTGATCTCTTCTGGGACAATCAGTCTCTGGATAGCACACACTCACCCGTCTGATGGAACTCCTCAGCACCTAACAGGATATAGTTTATTGTCCCAGGCTGCCGCTAAACTCACTCAGCCCAAGATGGTTCTCCCGGTGCCTAGATCTGCTCTCCTTGCTGGTTGATTGTCTCTAAACTAAGCACCTACCCTATGCTGCAGGCAGGCTATAGGGGCAAAGGAGTTCCCGCCTGCCCGGGTGCCCTTAGGATGCAAACCCAGAACCCAGACAGGCTGAGCTGGGTGATGTTATTTGCCCAAAGACAGCAGGGTGGGAGAAGTGGGGAGGTTGGATGCACACTTGGTGAGGTAGGAAGAGAGAGGCAGTATGAGGGGGTAAGGCCCTGCCAGATGTAGTTCCAGTCCGGGCTGCCGCTGCAGGTAGACACTCACTCACCTCGAGATGGTTCTCTGTGCCTAGATCCGCTCTCCTTGCTTGCTGGTTGGGTGTCTCGTAAACAAAGTGCCTACCCTGCTTGCTGCAGGCAGGCTATTGAGAAAAGGAGTTCCGCCTGCCCAGGTGCCCTTCGGATGCAAACCCAGCGCCCAGTAGGACAGGCTGTGCTGGGTGATGTTATTTGCCCAAAGACGGCAGGAAGGGAGAAGTGGGGAGAATCCTGGATGCATGCTGGGAGGTAGGAAGAGAGAGGCAGTATGCAGGGGTACAAGCCCACAGTATAGAATCTTAAGGGTAAAAATTTAGATAGTCTTTCTATCATGTATTATCATGACACAAAAAGCTACTTCAGGGAAGATGTATATGATCACATGCAATTTTCAGTAGCATGAATGCGAACTTATGGTCTTAGATAGGTTATGGCTTAAAACATTCACAAAAGGGCAAGTGAAGAAACCAGTTATTGAGGAAACCAAGCCTCAAATAGTGTAGGAGGAGAGGGCTTGTTGTTTGATTTACCTCACAGAACCAAAATAATCACAGAGAAAATATTAATTAAATCATTAGCTCTAGATTCTTATTGGCTAACTCATATAATAGTTAACCCACTTGTATTAATCTGTATATCATCACATGACAGTGGCTTAACAGATAAGATTCTCTGCCTCTATCTTAAGTATAATGGAGCCACTCTAGGACTCAACCTGTCTTTTTTCCCAGATTTAGTTTACTTTTTCTCCACCTAGCTATGTTCTTTAAGCTATACTGTAGGTCAAAGTATTTTCTTTATTCACTAATGAAAGCAACACATAAACAAAAGGACCTGCTACAACTAAATATTTTGAAGAAATCACAGTATTATTATTGCCTGTAGTAAACATAGGTTGTCCTAGCTTATTATTATGAAGAAATAAAGATGGGATAATGGGGGAAGCTCAAAAAGACATAATAATGTAAGGTTACTAAAAGTTATAAAAGAACATATTATCAAAGCAATCAGAAAAAGGATTGGTCTACTTTTCTTACAACAAATTATTTCCATTTTATTCATTTGTTTTTTTTTCAATTATTTTGCATACCATGTACAAGTTTTTCTAGTACCTCTTTCTTCTCACTTTTCATTTCATCCAGTCAACATCATGCCTACTCCCTATGCATTTTCCTACTTGTGCAGGAAGTGCAGTATAATATGGATGCCAATAAGCTAGACATATCAAGTTGAGCTTAAGACCAAGATCCTTCCTCTGCATAAGTTTGAGTAGGCATCCAATCATAGTGAATATGTTCATTATATCAGCTTCATGCATAAAGATCAGATTGTAATCTCACTGATATGGCATCCCACAAACATAAGTTTACCAAGATATTGAATTGCAGAGGGCCTTATTTAATCAACTATCTCTTCTTCTGTTACAACATAAAAAAAAAACTGTTGGGTCAAGATATATGGAACAGTATTTTAGAAAAATTACAAAACAAGCTCCTGCTGAGACCTCATAATTTGTCCTCAAGAATAAAGAGTAGTTTTTGGCAACAATGTTGTTCCCAAGACTCAGCACATTAAGGAGGAAGAACAATATAATTTCAGCCAAAGAGAGAGTGGATTTCTCAAAGAAGCTTACCAGTGTTCTCAGTAGTAATAATGTTGCATTTCTAGACTCATGACTTAGTAAGGGAAAGAGTTCTTGTTGGGATATAAAAAGCATTACTAAGGGTAAAAGCAAATTACTAAGAATTAGAGAAAACTGTAATGTCTAGTTTTATTTGGCATTGAACATAGAGCATCGGTGTCATTGTATATTCTGTATATGTGGTTGTGAGTGTGTGTTTGAGAAAAAGAGAGAGAGAGAGAGAGAGAGAGAGAGAGAGAGAGCTTAAGTGATTGCTTTGTAGTCTGTTATTTTAGGTATGTAATTTTTTGCTTTCAGTGTGTTACTATGGTTTTATACTGGAACAATTAATTCACTTACTTCATCCATTAAGTTTAATCTTACCCATGAGGTTAGTACTCCTAAAAAAGAGCAAATTTTGCATGTGTCTTGTTTGAGTATCAAGTAGCTGAATAAGTGTGTGTGACACAAGAGGAGTGTGGTCTTCATTCCTGATATATGAGATGCAATGGATTCTCCTAACGCTGACTTTGGGACACGAATTCAAGGCTATTTTTCATTTTCTATAATTTTCAGTGCAACTAGATTTATCTTGAAGTCTTTTATCAATGTTGCCTTTAATTTTTCACAGGATCATAGATAAGAATACATTTGCCTTTCTCTATCTAAGAACATCCATTTAAGCCAGCACAATTAATTGAAGATGTGTTCATTTATTCATTGAATAATTTTAGCTTCTTGGTCAAAATCACATGCTCATAAAAATGTGATTTGGTATCAGAATCTTCAATTCATTGATCCACAATTGTGTTTTTAATGCAAATACATAATTATTTTTATTAAAAAGATCTATAATAGAGCTTGAATTAACAGATTATGATTCATCCAGAATTTTCTTTATTTTACATAAATGTTTAAGCTATCTTGAGTTTTTTTTTCCTCTGTGTTAAACTAAATGTTGTTTTCTCAAGATCTGTGAAGAATTTCATGGAATATTTGATAAAGATTGATTTGAATCTGTAGATTTCTTTTGGTAAGATCACCATTTCTTAATTTAGTTTTTTTTTATTGAGAAAAGGAGAAAAATCCCGCCTCCTCCCAGCATCCAATTTCCCTCCCCCTCCTCTCACCCTTCTCTGCCTTCCCCCCACACCTCTCCCCCTTCCTCTCCTGTCCAAAGAACCATCGGGGTTCCCTGCCCTATGGACATTCCAAGGTCAACCCCCCTGCATCCATGTCTAGGAATGGGAACATCCAAATAGGCTAGGCTCCCACAAAGGCAGAACATGAAGTAGGATCAAAACCCCGTGCCATTGTCCTTGGCTTCTCATCAGCCCTCATTGTTCTCCATGTTCAGAGAGTCCAATTTTGTCCCATGCTTTTTCAGTCACAGTCCTTCTGGCCTTGGTGAGCTCCCAATAGATCAGCCCCACTGTCACAGTGGGTGGGTGCAACCCCTCGTGGTCCCGACTTCATTGCTCATGTTCTCCCTCCTTCCATTCTTCATTGGGACCTTGGGAGCTCAGTTCAGTGCTCCAGTGTGGGTCTCCATCTCTATCTCCATCCATCACCAGATGAAGGTTCTATGGTGATATGCAAGATATTCATCAGTATTGCTATAGGACAGGGTCATTTCAGGTTCCCTATCCTCAGCTGCCCAAGGAACTAACAGGGGACATTGCCTTGGGCTCCTGGGAGCCACTCTAGGTTCAAGTCTCTTGCCAACCCTAAGGTGGCTCCCTTAACTAAGAATTGTGCTTCCTTGCTCCCCTATCCAACCTTCCTTTATCGCAATCATCCTGTTTTCCCAAGTTCCCTCAATCCTCCCCTTCTCATTTTTTCTCTCCCCATCCCCCATTACCCCCATCCCACCCCTCCCCCAAGATCCCAATTTTCTCCCTGGGAATTTTGTCTACCTCCCATAGCCAAGGGGATAATTATATGTTTTTCATTGGGTTCATCTTCCTATTTAGCTTCTATAGGTTCACCAGTTATAGACTCTGTGACTTTTATTTATGGCTAGAAACCAATTATGTGTGAGTACATCCCATGTTCATCTCTTTTGGTCTGGGTTACCTCACTCAGGATAGTGTTTTCTATTTCCATCCATTTGCATGCAAATTTCGCGAAGTCATTGTGTTTTATCGTGGCCTAGTACTCTACTGTGTATATATTCCACACTTTCTTCATCCATTCATCCATTGAAGAACATCTAGGTTGTTTCCAGGTTCTGGCGATTACAAATAGTACTGCTATGAACATAGTTGAATAAATGCTTTTGTCATATGATAGGGCATCTCTTGGGTATATTCCCAAGAGTGGTATTGCTGGGTGCAGGGGTAGGTTGATCCAAAATTTCCTGAGAAAACGAAACACTGATTTCCAAAGTGGTTGCATGAGAGTGCATTTTCACCAGCAATGGATGAGGGTACATCTTCCTCCACAGCCTCTCCAGGAAAGGCTATCATTGGTGTTTTTGATTTTAGCCATTCTTACAGGTGTAAGATGATATCTCAAAGTTGTTTTGATTTGCATTTCCCTGATCGCTAAGGAGGTTGAGCAGGACCTTAAGTGTCTTTTGACCATTTGAACTTCTTCTGTTGAGAATTCTCTGTTCAGTTCAGTGCCCCATTTTTTAATTGGGTAAATTAGCATTTTAAAGTCTAGTTTCTGGAGTTCTCTATATATTTTGGATATCAGACCATTGTCTGTTGCATGGTTGGTGAAGATCTTCTCCCAGTCAGTAGGTTGCCTTTTTTTCCTAGTGACAGTGTCCTTTGCTTTACAGAAGCTTCTCAGTTTCATACGTCCCATTTATTCGTTGTTGCCCTTAATGTATGTGCCGCTGGGGTTATATGTAGGAAGCGATCTCCTGTGCCCATCTGTTGTAGGGTAATTCCAACTTTCCCTTCCAGGTTCAGTGTGTTCGGACTGATATTGAGGTCTTTGATCCATTTGGACTTGAGTTTTGTGCATGGTGATATATATGGGTCTATTTTCATTCTTCTACAGGTTGACATCCAGTTGTGCTAGCACCATTTGTTGAAAGGCTTTTTTTCTTGCATTGTATACTTTTAGCTCCTTTATCAGAAATGTGGTGAACATATTTGTGGGTTAAAATTCGGGTCTTCTATGCGATTTCATTGGTCGAATTCTCTGTTTTTATGCCAGTACCACACTGTTTTAGTTACTGTAGCTCTGTAATAGATTTTCAAGTCAGGGATGGTAATGCTTCCAGAAGATCCTTTATTGTATAGGATTGTTTTGGCTATCCTGGGTTTTTTGTTTTTTGATATAAAATTGATTATTGTCCACTCAAAATCTATGAAGAATTTTGATGGGGCCTTGATGGAAATTGCATTGAATCTATAAATTGTCTTGGGTAGAATTGCCATTTTTACTATGTTGATCCTCCCGATCCAAGAGCAAAGGAGGTCCTTCCATTTTCTGGTATCCTCTTCAATTTTTTTCTTCAATGCCTTCAACTTCTTGTCAAATAGATCTTTCACTTCCTTGGTTAGAGTTACACCAAGATATTTTATACTGTTTGTGGCTATCGTGAAAGGTGATGCTTCTCTAATTTCCCTCTCTGCTTCCATATCCTTTGTGTATAAGAGGACAAGTGATTTTTTGGAGTTGATCTTGTATCCTGCCACATTACTAAAGGTGTTTATCAGCTATAAAAGTTCTTTGGTGGAGTTTTGGGGGTCACTTATGTTATCATCTGCAAATAACAAAAGTTTAACTTCTTCCTTTCCAATTCGAATCCCCTTGATTCCCTTATGTTGTCTTATTGCAATTGCTAGAACTTCAAGCACTATATTGAAGAGGTATGGGGAGAGTGGACAGCCTTGGCGTGTTCCTGAGTTTCGTGGGATGGCTTTGAGTGTCTCTCCTTTTACTTTGATGTTAGCTGTCGGTTCGCTGTATATAGCTTTTATTATATTTAGGTATGATACTTGTGTCCGTAATCTCTCCAAGACTGTTATCATAGAGGGATGTTGAATTTTGTCAAATGCTTTTTCAGCATCTAATGAAATGATCATATGGTTTTTTTCTTTCAGTTTTTTTTTTATATGATGGACTACATTGATAGATTTTCGTATGTTGAACCAGCCCTGCATCTCTGGGATGAAGCCTAATTGATCACAATGGATAATTTTTCTAACGTGTTCTTGGATTCGGTTTCCCAGTATTTTTCTGAAGATTTTTGCTTCGATGTTCATGAGTGAGATTGGCCTGTAATTCTCTTTCCTGGTAGAGTCTTTGTGTGGTTTTGGTATCAGAGTAACTGTAGCTTCATAAAAGGAATTTGGTAATGACTCTTCTGTTTCTATATTGTGACATACATTAAGGAGTATAGGTATTAAGTCTTCTTGAAAGTTCTGGTAGAATTCTGCATTGAAACCATCTGGTCCTGGGCTCTTTTTGGTACGTAGGTTTTTGAGAACAGCTTCTAATTCTTCGCGACTAACAGGTCTATTTAGATTGTTCACCTGGTCCTGGTTTAACTTTGGTATATGGTATTTATCTAAAAAAGTGTCCATTTCTTTTACATTATCCAGTTTTGTGGCATACAGGCATTTGTAGTAAGATCTAATGATTCTCTGAATTTCCTCTGTGTCTGTGGTTATGTCCACTTTTCATCTCTGATCTTATTAATTTGCATATTCTCTCTCTGCTGTTTTATTAGTTTGGATAGGAGCTTATCAATCTTGTTGATTTTCTCCTGAACCAGCTTTTTGTTTCATTGATTCTTTGGATTGTTTTTTGTTTCTATTTTGTTGATTTCTGCCCTCAGTTTGAATATTTCCAGTTCAACTCCTCTCAGGTGAGTCTGCTTCTTCTTTTTCTAGAGCTTTGAGGTGGTCTGTTAGGTCTTCAATGTGTGCTTTCACTGTTTTCTTTAAGTGGGCACTTAGTGCTATGAACTCTCCTCTTAGTACTGCTTTCATAGTCTGCCATAAGTTTGAGTAGGTTGTTTCCTTATTTTCATTGAATTCACAAAAGACTTTAATTTCTTTCTTTATTTCTTCTTTAATCCAGGTATGGTTCAGTAGTTGACCGTTCAGTTTCCATTTGTTTGTAGGCTTTCTGGTGGTAGCATTGTTTTTGAATTCTAACTTTAGTCCATGGTGATCTGATAAGACACAGGAGGTTACTAATATTTTTTTGTACCTGTGGAAGTTTGCTTTGTTACCGAGGATATCGTCAATTTTCGAGAAGGTTCCATGAGCTGCAGAGAAGAGTGTATATTCTTTCCTATTTTGGTGGAATATTCTATAGATGTCAGTTAAGTCCAAGTGATTCATTACCTCCTTTATTCTCTAATTTCTCTGTTAGGTTTCTTTCTGATTGACCTGTCCATTGGTGGGAGAGAAGTGTTGAAATCTCCTACTACTAGTGTGTTCAGTTTGATGGCAGCTTTGAGTTTTAATAATGTTTCTTTTATGTACTTGGGTGCTTTTATATTAATGGCATAGATATTCATTATTGAGACTTCATCCTGCTAATTTTTCCGGGTATGAGTATAAAATATCCCTCTCCATCTCTTCTGATTGATTTAAGTTTGAAGTCACCTTTGTTAGAAATTAGTATGGTCACACCTGCTTGTTTCTTAGGTCCATTTGCTTGATAAACTCTTTCCCATCCCTTTACTCTAAGTAGGTGCCTGTCTTTGTGGTTTAGGTGTCTTTCTTGTAAACAGCAGAATGTTTGGTCTTGTTTTCGTATCCAATCTCTTAGCCTGTGCCTTTTTATAGGTGAGTTGACTCCATTGACATTAAGGGATATTAATGATGAGTGGTTGTTAACTTTGGTCACTTTTTCAGTAGTAGAGTTTGTATGTTTCCCTTCTTTGAGTTGTGCTGGTGAAGGGTCTCTAGATGTTTGAGTTATTGTGGTCATTGTTGGGCTCCTTGGTTTGTGATTTTCCTTCTATTACTTTCTGTAATGTGTGCTTTCACTGTTTTCTTTAAGTGGGCACTTAGTGCTATGAACTCTCCTCTTAGTACTGCTTTCATAGTCTGCCATAAGTTTGAGTAGGTTGTTTCCTTATTTTCATTGAATTCACAAAAGTCTTTAATTTCTTTCTTTATTTCTTCCTTAATCCAGGTATGGTTCAGTAGTTGACCATTCAGTTTCCATGAGTTTGTAGGCTGGATTTGTGGCTATGTATTGTTTAAATTTGTTTTTATCCTGGAAAATTTTGTTTTCTCCATTTATAGTGAACGAAAGCTTTGCTGGGTATAGTAGGCTGGGCTTGCAACCATGTTCTCATAGCTTCTGCAGTACATCTATCCAGGACCTTCTGGCTTTCATGATTTCCATAGAGAAGTCAGGTGTAAGTCTGATAGGTTTACCTTTATAAGTAACTTGTCATTTTTTCTTTGCAACTCTTAAAATTCTTTCTTTATTCTGTATGTTTTTTGTTTTGATTATTATATGATGAGGAGAATTTTTTTTTCATCCAGTCTATTTGGTGTTCTGTATGCTTCTTGAACCTTCAAAGGAATATCTTCCTTTAGGTTGGGAAAGTTTTCTTCCATAATTTTGTTAAAAATATTTTCTGTGCCTTTGAGCTGTGACTCTTCTCCTTCTATCCCTATTATTCTTATGTTTGGTCCTCATTGTGTCCCATATTTCCTGAATGTTTGTGAAGAGAATATTTGGCTTTGCTGTTTTCTTTGATCAGTGCATTTATTTTTTCTATCGCATCCTCAGAATCTGAGATTCTTTCTTCTATCTCTTGTATTCTAATGATTATGCTTGTTTCTGTAGTCTCTCCTTCTTGACCTAGATTTTCCATATCCAGCCGGTCCTCAGTTTTTGTTTTCTTCCTTGCTTCCATTTCAGTTTTCAATTCTGGAACTGTTTCTATTACCTGTTTCATCATTTTTTCTTGGTTTCCCTGGGTATCTTTTACATATTTACTCATTTCTTCAAACTTTTGGTTATACTTCTCATCCATTTCTATAATGGCATTTTTTATATGTTGTTTGAGGGACTTTATGCTTTCATAAAGTTAATTGCTTTGACTTCTGTGCTAGGGTGTTCAGGTCCTTCTGTTGTAAGATCATTGTGTTCTGATGTTTTTACGTTGTTTTTCAGATTGTGGGATGAAGTCTTGCCTTGGCGCTGGCCCATCTCCTCCTACCAATGCTATTTAGTTGGTCTTCTAAAACAGAATCAGATTTCCCTGCTGGGCAGGGGCCCCACTTACAAAATGCCCCCACCCCATTTTCTGGCTCCCACTTCAGGCCAATATCCCTCTCACCACTCAGGAGGGTCTACAGGAACAGGAACAGCCTCCCCGTTCACCAGGAATCTTTTTTTTTTATTTTTTATTTTTGTATTTTTGCGAGACAGAGTTTCTCCGTAGCTTTTGGTTCCTGTTCTGGAACTACCTCTTGTAGACCAGGCTGGCCTCGAACTCACAAAGATCCGCCTGTCTTTGCCTCCCTAGTGCTGGGATTAAAGGCATGCGCCACCAAAATCCGGCTTCACCAGGAATCTTGCCAACAAAAGCCCTATCACTCTGCAGCCCAGCCACCAAAACAAAGACTCTCCCACTTCCCTCTGCCCCAAGTACCCGACCCAGCACCCAAAGAGGCTGAATTGGGTGATCCCGCAGCCCCGCAGAAGGGAGGGAGAAGGAAGGAAGCCTCTGGGCACAAGCTGGGATGGGCCATGGAGAGAGAGGTTGCAGCAGAGGAAGAGCAGCCCCAGCAAAGGGGAGCAGCCCCCACAGGCGACCAGCAAGTCAAGGGTGTCGGGGAATGCCCCTGGTCTGTTTCCAGGGTCCCACCGCAGGTCAAGAACACTCTCACACTCAGGAGAATCCCCAGGAACAGGACCAGGTTCCCCGTTCGCCAGGGACCTAGCCAAAAAAAGGCCTACCACACTGCAGGCCAGCCACCAAATACCTACTTGAATTAGTTGTAGTGGGACAATCTGCTTTCAGTGTGGGCTTCACTGTTTCAAGCTTGGACCATCAAACAATATAAGTTCGTGTCTGCACCACATCCACAGTGTCTGCATTGTATCTGCCACGACTGCACCACGTCTGCCACATGCATTGCGTCTACGCCGTGTCCGCTGCCCCCTGTTTGTCTGTGGATGATACTTTCTCATTCTGTACAGGGGTTCTCCATTTTTTTCTGACAAAGATGCCTCAGACATATTCCTTCAGGTTCAGAAGGACTCATCCTTTTCCCCAGTAACTGAAGTGGACCTCAAATTATTTTCATGGACTCACTAGGTGCTCAGGCACATTTCTTCTGAACCAGGATGCAGAATGAACTCCACTAATTCTCAAGCAGGCTATAGTCCTAACATGACATTATAAGAGATTTTCCAAAAAGAGGTGTGGATGAAGGGAGCTTCTGACGACTCCTTCAGAACTGGGGGTTTCAGATCTTCCTCAATGACCCAGTTGGCCTCAATCATTTCTGCCTAGAGCCAAAGTAACTCACAGCTTTTACCAGTAAACTAATACCTGTCAACAACAAAAGCTTCAGCAATTACCCTGTGTCCAAAAATGATTGACACACACTCCTTTGAGAACCAGGAGAACTCAGAAATTGTGTAATTGCCCAAAGGGACCTCATACTTACAAATTCATAACAAGGGTGTCATGCATATCCTCAATGCTTCAAGCATCCTGAGACATAACTTGAGAAACAAAAAAGCCTCAGACTTCTCCAATGCTCCAAGGAGACCACAAATACAATCCCTTTAAGGGAATGAGCCATAGAATTTCTGCTAATTTACACTGGGAAGTCAGATTTATTACAGAAGCAGAACAGTTCAGGCCTCCAGGTAACACCTCTATCATGTCTTAGATAGCCCATTCTAAATTAAGTTAATTCACTAATATAAGAAGCATATACCTTGGTGCACTCTCTTTTGAAGAGGGTTTTAAAGTTATTTTCTCCAACCACAGTAGCCCTAGATTTTCATACTTTACCAAGGAGGGATTTCTTTTACATGCTGTCTTCAAACAGGAAACACAGCTTCCATTGTCTCTACTGGAGGAATCTGAGATATCCCTGTTTGATGAAGTAAGCTGTGAAAAACTGGTATTTTAACTGAAAAAAAAAAACCTCAAATATTAAGACCTGGCTGACAGGCACTTGAGATTGACACCATAATACTAGGAAAACAAAGGAGCTTCTCTTTGTGTTCATGGCTGATTCAGGTCTAGCAAATAATAGAGACTAGAGCTTCTCCCTAAGAACTGAATGACTAAGAAGTATACTTCTGACCAGCAAAGGACTCTTATGGAACTCTAGTTTGAATTACATGGCAGAAGAATAAAAAGTACCCTTGATCTAAGATCATCTGTTTTCAAGCTGCACACCAGATATGTGCTTGTCCTCAATGTCTACACCAGTGCCACTTATCCACAGTTTAAGTAGGGAACAGACCTAGGGACTATAATTCAACTTGTAAGAAGAACCCTCTGATTGCCATTGTACCTCAAAAAAGTGGTCAGACATAAGAATTTTAGACAGTTCACTGAAGAGTTGGAGAAGGACTAGGGAGTGCCTGGATCTTCTCTTCTACAGAAGGTAAACAGTTGCAATCCTATTTGCCCAACAAGGTTTAGGATTTGTCTCTTTTCAAAACTATTTTTTTTTGCTCTAATAACTTAGGCCTTAAAATACCCCTTTTGGCCGAAATGGCTTTCAGAAATTTCCCTCTGATGATGGGCACAAGGAATACTTCACCACTGACCAAAGAGCATTAGTCCCTGTGGTTAGTTTATAGAAGTCAAGAATAGTAGGCAAATCTAGGAACCCATGCTACTGTCTAACTTAAAGTAGATATGGAATAGATTTCTCAGTCACACCCTGTCCTGTTTAACTGCACAGAATTCTTGGGAGTCAATCACACTGTGCCTCCTCCAGAGGATCTTCATGAATCCTGATAGTGATGCTTTGTCTCTTGCCGATTCAGATAAAGATATGAAAATTTTAAACTATAAAGAAGAGTTAGATGGTGAAGCAATTTTGGAAGCTTATGAAGTATAGAAGTCAATTTAATTTTTGATCATGGTTATATGAAATTTTCACATTCTTATCAAATCTCCCCTGCCTCATGGTTCTCAGAAACTCCTTTCTTCACAAGGGTCCTCACTCCTCCATTTGATAAAGGAGATATTTGATCTTCATCCTGGAACAAAGGGAGTCCTACATCTTTCCAGTTTGTTCAAAAAAGGCTTAGATGTTCCTTTCATTTGAGGGGCCCATATAATTCCTGTTATTATGGAGTGAACCTCAGACATTTTTTCTTAAAACATGGGTCCCAGATTTCCACTGCCGTAAACTGTAGGCAAAATATTGATCCTATGAGAGCCTCTGACAATAAATACCCTGTGAAGAATGGTGGTAATATTCTACTTTCCTTGAAACGCTGGACTTAGACACACCATTTCCCTTCAAGGGTACTGATAGAAACTCATCTTATTTAGGGTATACTGACCAGGACAGTGATATGAAGACTCACTCGGATGTTCATCTTTTTGTCATGTAAACTACAAATAAGCAATCTGTGACCTTGCCTTCCTTCAATAATCAAACTTTGTCTGCAGAAACCTCAGCTCTATTTCTCTAACTGAGAAGATATTAACTTTCCCTACTGACCTGGGTGTCCAGGCATGCCAAATGACCAAGAGGATGACAGAGCACTCTGAACTGATATCCTGGGACAAAAACATAAATATCTAATCCCTGATAATCCCTTTTACTTCCTATAGTCTCACGAGAAATTGAGTGGTCCCAGTTTGTCTCCTATGCCTGTGCTTCTGATAAAAGGCTTGTGGAGGACACAGGGCTTGGAACTGCCAACCAAACTATAAAAGAAACACCCTGCTTCCAAGGGGATCTCCTGAGAAAATGGAGAGCATGGGGACATTGGAAGAAGGTTGAAGGGGAGGGTAGATGCAAAGAGGAAAACAGAGAAAAATGTTCAATGAAAATCAATAAGAGAGGAAAAAAACACTCTGATTCCTTGAAATGAAGCTTCAGAGCCTCCAAAACATGAGTATTCCATAGTGTGATGACATTTGGACCTGATAAGATATTGGCTCCTCCTTCTTGTACTTCCCAAGGTTACCTGGGAGCCTCATCTTCTGCCTGAGGGTTCTGTACCTTTGAGCTCTTTCTTACCTTTCCAAAACATTCTCCCTTTCAAACATGGGGCCATAAACCTTCCAGGTATGGCCTAATAGGTCTTGCATCATGCTGTTCAGGTATATGCCCATGGGAGACTCTCTCTATAAACAAGGGACACTAGTCTACTCTGGTTTGAGGTCACATAGGCATGTTTAGCAATCAGAGCATAGAACCACTTGACATCTGCATAAAAATCAGTAAATATAAATGGAATGATTTTAACATCTCTGCGTAGATAAGGACTGCTGAACACAAACTACAGGAAGTAAGCTAGCCAGGAACAATCATCCATGTCTTTGGAAGAAGATCTAGATTTTTGCTGCCTTGTCTCTCCCAGATGGAACACAAACGATGAATGAGAGTTAAAAGGTCATGATCAGTGCTGGGAACTTTCTCCACTATATGAGGTGTCCAGAATATTCCTCTTTAACAGAAATGTGTATGGCACTTTCACACTTTGTCCAAAAGAAATTCTGTTCTCATTTATAATGGGATCTCAGAGGTTTCCTCTCTTAAACTGGGCTCATAATTTTCATTTTCCTTTCATTACTATTATTGTTGTTGTTGTTATTATTACTGTTAATGTTAGTCAACTATTCTTTTTCAGCACATGGAACAGTATGTCAGTACTCTCTTAAGACTTAGATTTTCCTAAACCCATTTTCCAATGAGCCATAACCTAAAACAATTATTTTGTGTTTCATGGTTCTTATATATTCCCATTGCTCCCAAGTGACTCTGTCTTTATTCCTCTCATTGCAGGGTGCCAGACGAAGAGTGCCTTATACCACCAAGTAAAACAAATACCAGACATTCATGATCTTCACTGAAGGTTTGTGAGCCAATTATCTACTTCCATCCAGGAAGAGGATTTCAGAAGTTCCATTTCCACAAAAGGAAATCTGAAAAATCAAACTCTATTGAAAGGCCTCTCAAAACTGACCCTTATATAAAAGGGATGCCTCAGACATCCACCTTATGATCTTCAGCACTTTAGTTTACCCTAAGACTAAAAAACCATCATTTCCTTTTTGCGATGTTGACGTCACACATTCCTATACTAAGATTGCTTTAGATCTGGCCCCGCTGACAAAGATAATCATACAAACACATATGTGATCAATGGGATCTTAAAACCTGCTGCTTTTAGATCACAGGACAGAAGGTGGAAAGAGAAAATTGGCTCTCAAGCCATCTGTCTCCAAGTTCGTTTTTCAAAACTGTACTGTTTCTATATTTACAAATATATACAGCTGAATACATCCTTGAGGAAACATCAATGCTTGCATTACTACTTATTCTGTTGGAAGATTGTTATGAGATTTGCCTTAGACTCTCAAATATTTCACATTGGTTATGTATGATTGCATTGTGAGAAATAGCTTGATGTTAGTGTAGAGCCAGAGTCTTATCCCATTACCCATGATGCCTTGGGTATTGAATGGGTGAATTGCATATTACTATTCTACCATATATGACTGGAGCCCACCACCCTGTGAATAAAGACATTCAGGATTTCTCATTTGCTGAAGGTAGTATCATAAATTTTCATTCTAGGAAGAGGTTCTCTATAGTCCTGTTTTCAAGAGACCTCATATATATTTTGTTTATTGAATGTTTCATGAGAAATACTCTGGGTCAAACTGGGCCATAAACCTTCTCTCCATTAAGAATGTGTACTTACACATAATCCACCAATCCAAGGGAGATTAGGAAGCATTGTCTTTGACTCAAGGAAACTCACGCATACCTTTTATTCACAAAGTGACATTAGAGATGTTATTTTGAATAATAATGCATCCTACCTTGTAGGATTCTGTCAAAAATTCTCAAGAAATTTTATTCTGTTTTCAAAGTACCTCCAAAATATGCTTTTCTAAATAAAAACGATTTAAACCTTTAATATTTGGTACAGGTGGCTAGTGAAATGCATTGCACCACTGTAGGTTTTCGGCTCCTGTCATAACTTTAGAATTAGAAACTGAATCCTAAGCTATGTTTTTTTTTTTTTTATATTGAAAGAAAAAAAAAGAAATTGCCGCCTTCTGCCAGAATCCCATTTTCCTCCCCCATCTCTCACTCTTCTCCTCCTCCCCCCACTCCTCTCCCCTCCCTCTCCAGTCCAAAGAGCAGTCAGGGCTCCCTGCCCTGTGGAAAGTCCAAGTTCCTCCCCCCTCCATCCAGGTCTAGGAAGGTGAACAGCCATACAGGCTAGGCTCCCACAAAGGCAGAACATGAAGTAGGATCAAAACCCAGTGCCAAAAAAAAAAAAAAAAAAAAAAAAAAAAAAACTAGTGCCATTGTCTTTGGCTTCTCATCAGCCCTCATTGTCCGCTATGTTCAAAGAGTCCAGTTTTATCCCATGCCTTTTCAGTCACAGTCCAGCTGGCCTTGGTGAGCTCCCAATAGATCAGCCCCACTGTCTCAGTGGGTGGGTGCAACCCTCGTGGTCCTGGCATCCTTGCTCATATTCTCTTTCCTTCTGATCTTCAATGGGACCTTGGGCACACAGTACGATGCTGAGTGTGGGTCTCTGTCTCTATCTCCATCTATTGCCAGATGAATGTTCTATGGAGATATAAAAGATATTCATCAGTATGGATATAGGATAGGGTCATTTCAGGTTCCCTATCCTCAGCTGCCCAAGGAGCTAACTGGGGACATCGCCCTGGTCACCTGGGAGTCCCCCTAAGTTCAAGTCTCTTGGCAACCCTAAGATGGCTCCCTTAATTAACTTATGTGATTCCCTGATCCTCTATCCAACCTTCGTTTCTCCCAATCATCCCGTTTTCCCACGTTTCCCCCATTCTCCCCTTCTTATTTTTCTCTCCCCACCTCCCCTTACCCCAGCCCCATCACACCCCCAAGTTCCCAATTTTTTTGCCCGGCAATCGTGTCTACTTCCCATATCCAGATCAACAACTATATGTTATTCTTTGGGTTCACCTTCTTATTCAGCTTCTTTAGGATCACAGATTATAGACTCAATGACCATTACTTGTGGCTAGAAACCATTTATGAGTGAGTGCATTCCATGTGCCTCTTTTTTTGTCTGAGATACCTCACTCAGTATAGTGTTTTGTATTTCCATCCATTTGCATGCAAAATTCGAGAAGTCATTGTTTTTTACCACGGCCTTTTACTCTAATGTGTATATATTCCACACTTTCTTCATCCATTCTTCCATTGAAGGGCATCTAGGTTGTTTCCGGGTTCTGGCTATAACAAATAATGCTGCTATGAACATAGTTGAACAAATGCTTTTGTCATATGATAGGGTATCTCTTGGGTATATTCCCAAGAGTGGTATTGATGGGTCAAGGGGTAGGTTGTTCCTGAATTTCCTGAGAACCCGAAACACTGATTTCCAAAGTGGTTGCACAAGAGTGCATTCCCACCAGCAATGGATGAGGGTACACCTTCTTCAACAATTCTCCATCA
Source organism: Microtus obscurus (assembly GCA_963919715.1). NCBI lineage: Eukaryota > Metazoa > Chordata > Mammalia > Rodentia > Cricetidae > Microtus > Microtus obscurus. The sequence continues at coordinate 19,410 of CAWTZC010001499.1, forward strand.
AAGGCTATAACTGGTGTTTTTGATTTTAGCCATTCTGACAGGTGTAAGATGATATCTCAATGTTGTTTTGATTTGCAATTCCCTGATTGCTAAGGAGGTAGAGCATGATATTAAGTGCCTTTTGGCCATTTGAACTTCTTTTGTTGAGAATTCTCTGTTCAGTTCCGTGCCCCATTTTATAATTGGGTTGACAAGCCTTTTATGTTCTAGTTTCTTGAGTCTTTATATATTTTGGAGATCAGACCTTTGTCTGTTGCAGTGTTGGTGACCATCTCTCCCAGTCAGTAGGTTGCCTTTTTGTGTTAGTGACAGTGTCCTGTACTTTACAGAAGCTTTTCAGTTTCAGGAGGTCCCATTTATTCAATGTTTCCCTTAGTGTCTGTGCTGCTCGATCTCCTGTGCACATTTGTTGCAGGGTAATTCCAACTTTCTCTTATCAGGTTGAGTCTGTTCAGATTGATATAGAGGTCTTTAATCCATTTGGACTTCAGTTATGTGCATGGTGATAGATATGGGTCTATTTTCATTCTTCTACCGGTTGACAACCAGTTCTGCCAGCACCATTTGTTGAAGATGCTTGCTTTCTTTCATTATATGCTTTTAGCTCCTTTATCAAAAATGAGGTGTTCATAAGTTTGTGGGTTAAAATCCGGGTCTTCTATATGATTCCATTGGTGGACTTCTCTGATTTTATGCCAAAACCAAGCTATTTTCAATACTGAATCTCTGTAATAGAGTTTGAAGTCAGGGATGGTAATGCCTCCAGAAGTTCCTTTATTGTATAAGATTGTTTTGGCTATCCTGGGCTTTTTGTTTTTCCACATAAAGTTGATTATTGTCTTCTCCAGATCTGTTTAGAATTTTGATGGGACCTTGATGGGGAATGCATTGAATCAATAAATTGCTTATGGTACAATTGCCATTTTTACTATGTTGATCCTCCCGATCCAAGAGCAAGGGAAATCCTTCCATTTTCTGGCATCCTCTTCAATTTCTTTCTTCCATGCCTTAAAGTTCTTGTCAAATAGATTTTTCACTTCCTTGGTTAGAGTTACCCCAAGATATTTTATGGGGTTTGTGGCTATTGTGAAAGGTGATGCTTCTCTGATTTCCCTCTTTGCTTTCCTTCATTGTGTATAGGAGGGCGACTGATTTTTTGGAGTTGTTCTTGAATCCTGCCACATTACTAAAGGTGTTTATCAGCTGTAGGAGTTCTTTGGTGGAGTTTTTGGGGTCGCTTATGTACACTATCATATCCTCTGCAAATAATGAAAGTTTACATTCTTCCTTTCCAATTCAAATCCCCTTGATCCCCTTATGTTATCTTATTACTATTGCTAAAATTCAAGCACTATATTGAAGAGGTATGGAGAGAGTGGACAGCCTTGGCATGTTCCTGAGTTTAGTGGGATGGCTTTGAATTTGTCTCCGTTTAATTTGATGTTAGCTGTCGGCTTGTGTAAATAGCTTTTATTATATTTAGGTATGACCCTTGTGTCCGTAATATCTCCAAGACTTTTATCATAAAGGGATGTTGAATTTTGTCCAATGCTTTTTCAGCATCTAATGAAATGATCATATGGTTTTTTCTTTCAGTTTATTTATATGATGAATTATATTGTTAGATTTTCGTATGTTGAACCAGCCCTGCATCCCTGGGATGAAGCCTACTTGATCATAATGGATAATTTTCTAATGTGTTCTTGGATTTGGTTTGCCAGTATTTTGTTGAGGATTTTTGCATCGATGTTCATGAGCACGGTTGGCCTGTAACTCTTTTTCTTGGTTGAGTCTTTGTGTGGTTTTGGTATCAGAGTATCTAGAGCTTCATAAAAGGAATTGTCAATGACTTTTCTGTTTCTATATTGTGAAAAACATTAAGGAGTATAAGTATTAGGTCTTCTTGGAAGTTCTGGTAAAATTCCGCATTGAAACCATCTGGTCCTGGGCTTTTTTGTTTAGGAGGTTTTTGATAACAATTTCTAATTCTTCACGACTAACAGGTCTATTTAGATTGTTTACCTGGTCCTGGTTTAACTTTGGAATATGGCATTTATCTAAAAAAGTGTCCATTTCTTTTTACATTTTCCATTTTTATGGCATATAGGCATTTGTAGTTGGATCTAATGATTCTCTGAATTTCCTCTGTATCTGTGGTTATGTCCCCCTTTACATTTCTGATCTTATTAATTTGCATATTCTCTCTCTTGCCATTTGATTAGTTTGGATAGGGGTTCATCAATCTTGTAGATTTTCTCCAGGGACCAGCTATTTGTTTCATTGATTCTTTGGATTGTTTTCTGTATTTCTATTTTATTGATTTCAGCCCTCAGTTTGATTATTTCCAGTCTTCTACTCCTCCTAGGTGACTCTGCTTCTTTTTTTTCTAGATATTTCAGGTGGGCTCTTAAGTCTCCAATGTGTGCCTTCTCTGTTTTCTTCAAGTGGGCACTTAGTCCTATGAGCTTTCCTCTTAGGACTGCTTTCATAGTGTCCCATAGGTTTGAGTATGATGTTTCTTTATTTTCATTGAATTCAAGGAAGACTTTAATTTCTTTATTTCTTCTTTGTTCCAGGTGTAGTTCAGTAGTTGACTGTTCAGTTTCCATGAGTTTGTAGGGTTTCTGGTTGTAGTATTTTTGTTGAATTCTAACTTTAATTCATGGTGATCTGATAAGACAGTTGGTTACTAATATATTTTTGTAACTCTTGATGTTTGCTTTGTTACCAAGTATGTGGTCAATTTTTGAAAAGGTTCCTTGAGCTGCAGAGGAGAAGGTGTATTCTTTCCTATTTGGGTGGAATGTTATATAGATGTCTGTTAAGTCCAGTTGATTCATTACCTCCATTAATTCTCTAATTTCTTTATTAGTTTTTTTGTCTGATTGCCCTGTCCATTAGTGAGAGTGGAGTGTTGAAGTCTCCTACTAATAGTGTGTGCAGTTTGATGGCTGCCTTGAGTTTTAGTAATGTTTCTTTTATGTACGTGGGTGCTTTTATATTAGGGGCATAGATATTCAGCATTGAGACCACATGCTGATGAATTGTTCCTGATATGAGTATAAAATGTCCCTCTCTATCTCTCCTGATTGATTTAAGTTTCAAGTCAAATTTGTTAGAAATAAATATGGCAACACCTGCTTGTTTCTTAGGTCCATATGCTTGATAAGCCTTTTCCCTGCTTTTAATCTTAGTAGGTGCCTATCTTTGTGGTTTAGGTGTCTTTCTTGTAAACAGCTGGATGTTGGATCTTGTTTTCATATCCAATCTCTTAACCTGTGCTTTTTTATAGGTGAGATGAGTCCATTGACATTAAGTGATATTAATGACCATTTGTTAACTCTGGTCACTTTTTTAGTAGTAGAGTTCGTGTGTTTGCCTTCTTTGAGTTGCGCTGTTGAAGGGTCTCTAGAAGTCTGAGTTATTGTGGTCAGTGTTGGACTCCTTAGTTAGTGATTTTCCTTCTATTACTTTCTGTGAGGCTGGATTTGTGGCTATGTATTGCTTAAATTTGTTTTTATCCTGGAAAATTTTGTTTTCTCCATTTATATATAATGAAATCTTGGCTGGATACAGAAGTCTGCGCTTGCATCCATGGTCTCTTAGTTTCTGCAGTACATCTATCCAGGACCTTTTGGCTTTCATGATTTCCATAGAGAAGTCAGGTGTAAGTCTGATAGGTTTACCTTTATAACTAACTTGGCCTTTTTCCTTTGCGGCTCTTAATATACTTTCTTTATTCTGTATGCTTTGTGTTTTGATTATTATATGGTGAGGGGATTTTTTTTTTGATCCAGCCTATTCGGTGTTCTGTATGCATCTTGAACCTTCATAGGTACATCTTTCCTTAGGTTGGGAAAGTTTTCTTCGATAATTTTATTAAATATATTTTCTGGACCATTGAACTGTACTTCTTCTCCTTCTTCTACTCCTATTTTTCTTGGGTTTAGTCTTTTTATTGTGTCCCATATTTCCTGAATGTTTTTTGATGAGAGTTTGTTAGACTTGCTGTTTTCTTTGATCAGTGTGTGTATTTTCTCTATGTTATCTTCAGAATCTGAGATTCTTTCTTCTATCTCTTGTATTTTGCTGGTTATTCTTGTTTTTGTAGTCTCTATGTGTTTACCCAGATTTTCCATGTCCAGCTGGCTCTCTGTTTGTGTTTTCTTCCTTGTCTCTATTTCAGTTTTAATTCTTGAACTATTTCCATTATCTGTTTGATTTTTTTCCTTGGTTTCCTAGGGTATCATTCACTGATTTATTCAATTGTTCAAACTTTCTGTTATACTTCTCATCCATTTCTATATGGGAATTTTTTGCATGCTGTTTGAGGATGTCAATACTTTCATAAAGTCCATTTTTCTACTTCTTTTTGATTAAGGTGTTCATGTCCTCCTGTTGTGAGGTTGCTGTGTTTTGGTGGTTTCAAGTTGTTTTTCAGATTGTTGGGTGAATTCTTGCATTGGCGCCTGCCCATCTCTTCCTCTGAATGCTCTTCTAAGGATATTCTTTTACAGGATCTGGTCTCCTTGCCCACTGATGTACCTTCCCAGTGATGGCACTCTACCGTGATGGCTCTTTAGGTGCCCCAGTGATGGCTCTCCTGGTGCTGAGATCAGATCTCCATTCTGGTTGGGTAGCTCATAAACAAAGCACCTACCTTGCTTGTTGCAGGCAGGCTCTTGAAACAAATTCCCGCCCACCTCCGGATTCGATCCCATCGCCTAGACAGGCTGAGCTGGGGGATGTTATGTGCCCAAAGACAGCAGTGAGGCAGAAGTGGGGAGGGTTATGGATGCAAGCTGGGTGAGATAGGAAGAGAGAGGCAGTATGCAGGAGTATAGGCCCTGCAGGAAGTAGTTCCTTGTCCTGGGCTGCTGCACCATGTCAGAAACTCACTCACCCCAGAGATGGATCTCCTGGTGCCCAGTTCAAATCCTTGTGCTGATTGGGTAGCTCATAAACAAAGCTCCCATCTTGCTTGCTGCAGGCAGGCTATTGAAACAAAGGAATTCCTGCCTGCCCAGCTGTTCTCCTGATTCGATCCTAGCACCCAGACAGGCTGAGCTGGGTGATGTCATGTGCCCAAAGATGGCAGGGAGGCAGAAGTGGGGAGGGTTCTGGATGCAAGCTGGGTGAGATAGGAAGAGAGAGGCAGTATGCAGGAGTATAGGCCCTGCAGGAAGTAGTTCCTTGTCCTGGGCAGCTGCACACTGTCAGAAACTCACTCACCCCAGAGATGGATATTCTGTTGCCCAGATCAGATCTCTGTGCTGGTTGGGTCCTAAGCTCTGTTTTTCAATCCAATCACTAGAAATCAACTGGCCCCATCACTGTGCCCACATATGGAGTAAGAAAACAACCCGACAAAAAAGAAAAAAATTTGCTGTTGACAGGCATCCAGACATAATGAAGAAAGCTCTTGCTGCTGCCTAAACTCTCCAAGAGTCAACACAAGAGGAGAAAGCTCTAAAGAAGTATTGGAAGCTGAAGTGCAATAATGGGACCTTCCTTCTCTGAATGGGTTAGTAAGAACATTCACCTACACCAGGATGGTGCATGATACTTCTCTCCTGTGTGCATGGGTTTTCCAACTTATACCCTTACCCTACACAGGTCTCAAAATTTACCCTTTCTCACAAAGAGCCAATGTTTCAACTCTCTCCAAGTTAGCTTACTCCATTGATTTCACTAATGAAACTGTCAGATCTATCTCCTCGGACAAAGACTACTGAAGACTTTCCCCTTTTGCCAAAGGTGGTCTCAAGGGTTCATTTTTTGGCAAAAACCCTCAACCTTTACCTTTGAATGCAAAGGGCAAAGATTAAAGAATCTTTACACCACTGACACTGTAAAAGTGAGAATCAGATTTGCCCATATTCAGTCCAGTGTAGTGAAAGGGGGATCTATGATTACAAACTTCAACCACAAAAATTACAAAAATCTCATTTTTTTCAAAGGGTGTCTGGAATATTCCACAGTGGTGAATAAGGTGTCAGAATTGGTGTCCATGACCAATGGGATTGCAAATCATTCACTTAGTATAAATTGAGCTTAAGGTCTAGCCACTGACTCTGTGAGGCCCTAGAGCATCCCCCTGCTTCCATGGACACATTTAACTTGACCCTTGGACTCATATTATCTTAGTGCCAATCCCAGGATCTAAGACTGCTAGGGAAAAACTTTTGTAATCATGGGACCTCACAAGACTCTAGGTAGAGGGAAAAATATAAAAAGCCAAAACGAATAATCATTGACTCTTCCTAAAATGTAGCAGTCAGAAATGCAAAATGTTCATAACTTTCATGTAAATGAAGACTGCCCTTATGTTTCCCAACTGCCCCAAACCAAATAATTACACAGAAAATTACAATATCACTTAGCCTATTAGCTCAGTCTTCTTATTCACTACTTTTATATCTTAAATTAACCCATTTTATTATCTTTGAATCACCATATGGCTGTGGCCTAATGGAAACTTCTGGTGTACTTCTACTTCAGCAGCTACATGGCCTCTCATGGGATCCACATGATCTCTTCCTAGATCTCTTCCAACCTGACTATATTCTACCCTGCCATAGGTCAAAGCAGATTTATTCATTAACCACAAAAGAAAAACACATATACAAGGACATCCCGCATCACTTACATTGATGGCTATGCACAGATCATTACAACTCGTAGGAAGCATCAAAGTTTATACCACCAATAATCATGATGAAAGGACATTCTAAATGTTTCTTGTACTCTTCCCAGTATTTGGTGTAATATAAGGGTCATGGAATTTGGAAACAAAGTAGGAAGCAAACGATGTCTAACCAAACCTTATGCAGGTAAAACTAGTTCTGTCCCTTCTACACAATGGTGTGATTGGATCTTGCTATTTGGTCAAACATTGTCAGGCACTTTCTCACAAAGCTAGACCATTCTGAATGACCTCAGAAATTTACCCTCTAAACATGGGCTCCGCAAAATGTTTCTATTCTCCAGGCATCACACACTGTGCCTTTTTTGATGATTGGCTGTCTGAATATCTTTATGATTTAAATTGCTGTAAGGTCTTTCTGCTATTACAGAAAACACGTAAGGCTTTTCCCACTCTCTTTAATGAAATTCATAAAAATAAGTGGTTTTTACTAAAGTCATCTCAAAATTTCTATATTTCTCAAGGTTATCAGGACCAAAGAATTCTCGGATCATCCCCTGTATGCTTGTGGGCCTCAAAATTGTCCTCATAATGGATATCTTTTTCCTCTAAGCTGAAACTTGAATGATACTGTGAGAAATAGAGTAGAGTAGAATGAGATATGATGTGACAGATGTTTTAATACAATGAGGCCACTATCCTACTTGACCTATCTGATGGTAACTAGAAGCATTGATGCACAATGTCAATACCACTGAGAAATACTGAACATACTGTGGGTCACCATTGAACTTTGTGTCCAGATAAAGCCTGAATGTGCTGTACAACTGTTCATATCAATTTACTTCTGTTATGTACAGACAACTCCTGGGATATGACTCTTGGGCTAGTATCAATGACTTATTTCTTAGGGTTCTGGAATATCTGCCCAAAAAGAATCTTGTTCTCTTCAGCTTTCTGAACCCATGTTTTCTTCATATGGGGATGATATTATTTTTACTGTGGGAATGTTTAAATTTTATTAAAGGCAGAATCCAGAAAAAACTGCAAACCCATTATCATTCCACTAATTCAACAAGTTAGAACCATCTTTAACCAGCAGTGATGAAGTAAGTGCCTTACCATATTGTTGGAGTCTTGCTGTAGGCAGGCAAATGGCAAATTGGAAGAGCGGGGCACAATGTGAGTGCCCCTCATCCATTGCTGGTGGAAATGCACTCTTGTGCAACCACTTTGGAAATCAGTGTTTCGGTTTCTCAGGAAATTCGGGATCAACCTACCTCTTGACCCAGCAATACCACTCTTGGGAATATACCCAAGAGATGCCCTATCATATGACAAAATCATTTGTTCAACTATGTTCATAGCAGTATTATTTGTAATAGCTAGAATCTGGAAACAACATAGATGCCCTTCAATGGAAGAATGGATGAAGAAAGTGTGGAATATATACACATTAGAGTACTATGCTGTGGTAAAAAACAATGACTTCTTGAATTTTGCATGCAAATGGATGGAAATAGAAAACACTAACCTGAGTGAGGTAACCCAGACCCAAAAGATGAACATGGGATGTACTCACTCATAATTGGTTTCTAGCCATAAATAAAGGTCATGTCATCTATACCTGGTGAACCTAAAGAAGCTAAATAAGAAGGTGAACCCAATGAAAAACATATAATTATCCTCTTGGCTATGGGTAGTAGACAAAATTGCCAGGGAGAAAATTGGGATCTTGGGGGTGGGGTGGGATGGGGATAAGGGGGGATGGAGAGAGAAAAGTGAGAAGGGGAAGACTGGGGGAATTGGAGAAACAGAATGACTGGGATAAAGGAAGGTTGGATGGTGAGTATGGAAGCACAATTCTTAGTTAATGGAGCCATCTTAGGGTTGGGAAGAGACTTGAACCTAGAGTGGCTCTCAGGAGCCCAAGGTGATGTCCCCAGTTAGTTCCTTGGGCAGCTGAGGATAGGGAACCTGAAATGACCCTATCCTATAGCCATACTGATGAATATCTTGCATATCACCATAGAACCTTCATCTGGTGATGGATGGAGATAGAGACAGAGACTCACACTGAAGCATCAGACTGAGCTCCCAAGGTCCCAATGAAGAATGGAAGGAGGGAGAACATGAGCAAGGAAGTTGGGACCACGAAGGGTGCACTCAGCCACTTAGACTGTGGGGCTGATCTATTGGGAGCTCACCAAGGCCAGGAGGACTGTGACTGAAAAAGCATGGGATAAAACCAGAATCTGTGAACATGGCGAACAATGAGGGCCTATGAGAAGCAAAGGATAATGACATGGGGATTTGATCTCACTTCATGTTCTGGCTTTGTGGAAGCCTAGCCAGTTTGGATGTTCACCTGCCTAGACATGGACGGAGGGGGGAGGACCTTGGACTTTCCATAGGGCAGGGAACCCTGATTGCTCCTTGGATGGAAGAGAGAGGGGAAGAGGAGTGGGGGAAGGGGGAGAAGGGTGAGAGTAGGTGGAGGGAAATGGAAGTCTGGGAAGAGGCAGAAATTTTTTTTCCTTTTCTCTATAAAAAATAAAAATAAATACAATTATAAATTTTACTATTGTTAATTGAAAATATACATAATCTCTTGGTGTAAGCCATAATTAATAGTTAAGACATTAAAATTTATAAGACTGTATTAAACATTATATTTAACAATAAAAAAAGAAATATTAGTTTTGATCAAGCAAGACCACCTAAGAAATCTCTGGCAGGAATAGATGGCCTAGATGTCTGAGTTCTTCATCCAGAACAGGATCAAGACTGCTGCCTGAGGTGATCAAGACTCACAGGATACTTAAGTCAGGACTTGATCATAATTCTAAATATTCTTTTTGTCCCATAAGATTATCAGTGCCCCAAACAAGCTGGAAGTAGCATGGAATATTACACCCACATCCCCCAAAAATGGACTGTGGATATTATCCCTGTTTTTTTTTCTTGTTTGTTTTTAGAGGTGTAAGCAGTGTGGGAGAATTGTCTGTATTCTAATATCATGTTTTTAATGAACACTGATAGGCAAGGCAGGAAGTATAATTTAAAAAACCAGACAAGAAGTAGAAAGGATGCAATGAGAACAGGAGAATTCTAGGAAGGAGGAGTTGATTCCTTCCACTCAAGCCTAAACCACCAAAAGAACAGGATGTGATCTCCCCCTCTGAAAATGGTAAGGAGCCACATGCCTGACATAGATCAGAAAAATTGGTTAATCAAGATGTGAGAGCCAGTGAGATGCTAGAGCTAATTTGCCAATCAACTTATAATTTATGGATACCTATGTATGATTTTCTTTGAGGCTTCCTGAATGTGTGTTCCCAGGCAGGACAGAATCCCCAACAAGCCAGCCCCCTCATGTGAAAAATGGCACCTTCATGTTACATATAAGTGTCTGATATGGGAGGGCCTTTAGTCTATGAGTTTCTTTTATTGGTTAATAAATAAAAAAATAGCTTGTTCTGTGTGGAGGGGAAAAACAGAGTTGGGCAGGGAAGACTAACCTGAATGCTTTGCAAATAAGGCAGAGTCAAAAGAAGCCATGTCACCCTGTTGGAGACAAATGCCAAGACTTGGGTAGGGACAGCACAGCCTGTGACAGTACATAAATTGATAGAAATTGGTTATGTTAATATGTGAGAGTTAGTCAATAATAAGATACAGCCTGGAAGAAGCAGTGATTTAATTAATACAATATCCCTGTAGTTCTTTTGTGTCTGAGCAGCCCATCACTAACATGCAGCCTTCCTACTACAACTTTCCATGTCAGTACGTTGTTGATGCATACTGAGAGATTCTGGGCCTCTTGTCCCAGTGTCAATTATTTTGTTTCTTAAACTTCTGGAAACTCTTTCAGATAATTGTCAGGTTCCATTAATCCCCCCCCCAATTTCATTGTCTCTTGACATTGAAGTGATGTCATTTTTCCTAATGGAATGAGTCAGTTCATTGGGGATGAGAATCCTATACAATCTTCAGCCCAAACAAGAAACCACTCACTCATGTTCTATGAGACATCTCTGGTCAAAATTGCTTAAGAAAGTACATGGATAAAAGGGAGTCTTTGATAGGGCTCTCTTTGGGAACTTTTGCCTAACAGAGTGTCCATTATGTAAACTTACTAAATTATCAGTTGATTTTCTAATTAAAATGAACTGAAATTCAACTGTCTTGCTAATGTTCACATTGATTGACTTTAATGTTCTCTCTATCCTGGATTGGGAGAATTCTACTTTTAACATGACAGTGCCAGGGCCCCTTCTGTCTTGGTAGTCAGAGGTGATTTAGGTGTATTGTCACTAATGGCTGGTGCCATATCATAAGACACAAAGTGTTGTACAGTTTTTCTCTTAATAAGATTGAAGAGAGATTTCAAGGATAATTCCAAGCCATTTTTAGAAGGAATACAAAACAGGAGTGACCCAGAAGTCTAAATATGGGGCTTAGTCAAAGTTGTAACCTTCCCTGGATCCTCTCTCTCTCTCTCTCTCTCTCTCTCTCTCTCTCTCTCTCTCTCTCTCTTTCAATTTCCTTTTTCCTTTATTCTCCCTCTCCCCTTTCTCTTCTTTAATTTTTTTCTTTTCTTCTTCATTCACCTTTTCTTCAGTATCGCAATTCTATCTTGCATTATCATTATGTTAGTTTGCCTTCTCTAACTGCTTTGCTTGAATTGAATATTTGTCATTCATGGTGATCCTTCTAGAGATTTAAGTGTTTGATTGTTTATTTTTTTCTTATTCAGGTTTGATTGTTTTGGTATTAGCTCAATATTTCCTGATTATGATCTTTGCTATTTTTCATCTGTGTAATGATATTTAGGTTTTCATTTTCGGTTTCAACATTTATGTATTTGTGTGTGTGTACTCAAACACATAAAATTTAACAAGGTTCTATTACTTTTGTACATTTCAAGAATGTTATATCTCTTTGCAATCACTGTTTGGTTTTAAGAATTTACAAAACCATTACAAATTTCTTTAGGAAATCATGGTTTACTAAAATGTTTTATTTTTATATTCACCATGAACTTGTATATTTTCTATAGTTTTTGTTCTGGATTGTACAATTATATTCTGTGATTTGTTGTTAAAATCACAGTATAAAAGTTATTTCAGTTACCTTGTGTTTGAGAAGACTTATTTGCATAAACTATGACCATTTTGAAAAGAAATTGCTTAGACTGCCATGTCCATATTTTCATTTTGTTAAAATTTCCTTACTTCTTTTTTTGTATCACCATGCATTCCTAACCATTTTCTATACTTTATCATTTTTGTAACTCAAACATATTTTAATTTGTGATCTTATATTCTTATACAGCTTTTTCATTGGTTCTTCTTTAGTTCAATTTTTTTCTTCTACTTCTCTTTTCTCATTTAAAAATGTCTTAAATTGGTAGAATATGTTTGTGGAAGTTAAACTCATTCCCTTCAATAAAGCTCAGCTATAGGGACAGTGTACATTGGCATTAGGACTCTACTTTTGACAAGGGGAGTTTAGCATCAAAGGGCAATAGACTGTTCTGTTTCTTAGTGTGAACATTAGTATTACCAGAGATTTCCATACTCATATTAAAGGTTTTATTACCCCTGTAATGGAAGAGTTTCTTGAATCCATTTTTGACAACCTATATTAACTATGTACCAAAGATACATATTGATACACTCTTAATTTTATAAAAATTCCTTCAAGTTGTTCAAAGAAACCCCTGGAGAAATATCACAGATAAAATTCATATTATTTTTATTGGAAAAAAAGAAATTTCTGCCTCCCTCCCCGCCTCCCATTTCCCTCCCACTCCTCCTCCTCCTCCCCCTCCCCCCATTCCTCTCCCTCCCTCTCCAGCCTGAAGAGCAGTCAGGGTTCCCTGCCCTGTGGAACATCCAAAGTCCTGCCCCCTCAATCCTGGTCTAGGAAGGTGAACATCCAAACTGGGTAGGCTCCCACAAAGCCAGAACATGAAGTAGGATCAAAACCCTGTGCCATTGTCCTTGGCTTCTCAGCAGCCCTCACTCTCCAGCAAATTCAGAGAGACTGGTTTTATCCCATGCTTTTTCAGTTACAGTCCTGCTGGCCTCGGTGAGCTCCCAATGGATCAGCCCCACTGTCTCCGTGGGTTGGTGCACCCCCTTGAGGTCCTGACTTCTTTACTCATATTCTCCCTCCTTCTGCTCCTCATTGGGACATTGGGAGCTCAGTCCAGTGCTCCTCTGTGCGTCTCTGTCTCTATCTCCATCCATCGCAAGATGAAGGTTCTATGGTAATATGCAAGATATTCATCAGTATGGCTATAGGATAGGGTCATTTCAGATTCCCTATCCTCAGCTGCCCCAGGAAGTAACTGGGGACATTTCCTGGGAGCCCCTCTAGGTCCAAGTCTCTCAGCAACCCTAAGATGGCTTCCTTAATTAAGATGTGTGCTTCCCTGCTCCCCTAACCAACCTTCCTTTATCCCAAACATCCCGTTTCCCAAAGTTTCCCCCACCCTCCCCTTCTCACATTTCTCTACCCTTTTCCCCTTACCCCCTCCCACCACACCCCCATGATCCCAATTTTTTGCCCGGCAATATTTTCTACATCCCATAACCAGGAGGATAGCTATATGTTTATCTTTGGGTACACCTTCTTATTTAGTTTCTTAAGGATATCATATTATAGACTCACTGACCTTTATTTATCTCTAGAAACCAATTATGAGTGAGTACATCTTATTTTGGGTCTGGGTTACCTCATTCAGGATAGTGTTTTCTATTTCCATCCATTTGCATGCAAAATTCGCGAAGTCATTGTTTTTTACCGCTGAGTAGTATTCTAATGTGTATATATTCCACACTTTCTTCATCCATTCTTCCATTGAAGGGCATCTAGGTTGTTTCCAGGTTCTGGCTATTACAAATAATGCTGCTATGAACATAGTTGAACAAATGTCCTTGTCATATGATCGGGCATCACGTGGGTATATTCCCAAGAGTGGCATTGCTGGGTCCATGGGTAGGTTGATCCTAAATTTCCTGAGAAACCGCCACACTGCTTTCCAAAGTAGTTCCACAAGTTTGCATTCCCAACCAGCAATGGAGGAGGGTACCTCTTCCTCCACAGCCTCTCCCGCAAAGGCTATCATTGGTGATTTTGATTTTAGCCATTCTGACAGGTGAAGGTGATATCTCAATGTTGTTTTGATTTGCATTTCCCAGATGGCTAAGGAGGCTGAGCATGCCTTTTGGCCATTTGAACTATTTTTTAATTGGTTTAATTAGCATTTTAAAGTCTAGTTTTTTGAGTTCTTTTTGTATTTTGGAGATGAGACCTTTGTCTGTTGCGGGGTTGGTGAAGATCTTCTCCCAGTCAGTGGGTTGCCTTTTTGTCTTAGTAACAGTGTCCTTTGCTATACAGAAGCTTCTTAGTTTCAGTATGTCCCATTTATTCAATGTTGCTTTTAATGACTGTGCTGCTAGGGTTATACCTAGGAAGCGATCGCCTGTGCCCATCTGTTGTAGGGTACTTCCCACTTTCTCTTCTATCAGGTTCAGTGTGTTCAGATTGATATTGAGGTCTTTGATCCATTTGGACTTGAGTTTTGTGCATGGTGATAGAGATTGGTCTATTTTCATTCTTCTACAGGTTGACATCCAGTTGTGCCAGCACCATTAGTTGAAGATGCTTTCTTTCTTCCATTGTATACTTTTAGCACCTTTATCGAAAATAAGATGTTCTTAGGTTTGTGGGTTAAAATCCATGTCTTCTATATGATTCCATTGGTCGACTCTCTGTTTTTATGCCAATACCACACTGTTTTCATTACTGTAGCTCTGTATTAGAGTTTGAAGTCAGGGATGGTAATGCCTCCAGAAGTTCCTTTATTGTATCAGATTGTTTTGGCTATCTTGGGTTTTTAATTTTTTGATATAAAGTTGATTATTGTCCTTTCAAGATCATTGAAGAATTTTGATGGGATCTTCATGGGGATTGCATTGAATCTATAAATTGCCTTTTGTAGGATTGCCATTTTTACTATGTTGATCCTCCCAATCCAAGAGCAAGGGAGATACTTCCGTTTTCTGGTATCCTCTTCAATTTCTTTTTTTAATGCCTGAAAGTTCTTGTCAAATAGATCTTTTACTTCTTTGGTTAGAGTTACCCCGAGATATTTTATGCTGTTTGTGGCTATCGTGAAAAGTGATGCTTCTCTGATTTCCTTCTCTGCTTCCATATCCTTTGTGTATAGGAGGCCGACTGATTTTTTGAAGTTGATCTTGTATCTGGCCACATTACTAAAGATGTTTATCAGATGTAAAAGTTCTTTGGTGGAGTTTTTAGGTTCGCTTGTGTACACGATAATATCCTATGTAAATAACAAAAGTTTAACTTCTTCCTTTCCAATTAGAATCCCCTTGATTCCCTTATGTTGTCTTATTGCTATTGCTAAAACTTCAAGCACTATATTGAAGAGGTATGGAGAGAGTGGGCAGCCTTGTCGTGTTCCAGATTTAAGAGGGATGGATTTGCGTTTCTCTCTGTTTACTTTGAAGTTAGCTATAGGTTTGCTGTATATAGCTTTTATTATATTTAGGTATGACCCTTGTATCCCTAATCTCTCCAAGACTTTTAGCATAAAGGGATGTTGAATTTTGTCAAATGCTTTTTCAGCATCAAATGAAATGATCATATTTTTTTTTCTTTCAGTTTATTTATATGATGGATTACATTGATAGATTTTCGTATGTTGAACCAGCCTTGCATCTCTGGGATGAAGCCTACTTGATCAAAATGGATAATTTTTCTAATGTGTTTTTGGATACGGTTTGCCAGTAATTTGTTGAGGATTTTCGCATCGATGTTCATGAGTGAGATTGGCCTCTAGTTCTCTTTCTTGGTTGAGTCTTTGTGTGGTTTTTGTATCAGAGTGACTGTAGCTTCATAAAAGGAATTTGGCAATGACTCTTCTGTTTCTATATTGTGAAATACTTTAAGGAGTTTAGGTCTTCTTGGAAATTCTGGTAGAATTCTGCATTGAAACTGTCTGGTCCTGGGCTCTTTTTGGTACGTAGTTTTTGATAACAGCTTCTAATTCTTTGCGACTGACAGGTCTATTTAAATGGTTCACCTGGTCCCGATTTAACTTTGGTATATTGTATTTATCTAAAAAAGTGTCCATTTCTTTTACATTTTCCAGTTTTGTGGCATACAGGCTTTTGTAGTAAGATCTAATGATTCTCTGAATTTCCTCTATGTCTGTGGTTATGTCCCCCTTATCATTTCTGATCTTATTAATTTGCATATTCTCTCTCTGCCGTTTGATTAGTTTGGATAGGGGTTTATCAATTTTGTTGATTTTTTTTCCAGGAACCAGCTTTTTGTTTCATTGATTCTTTGGATTGTTTTCTGTGTTTCCATTTTGCTGATTTCAGCCCTCAGTTTGACTATTTCCAGTCTTCTACTCCTCCTAGGTGAGTCTGCTTCTTTTTCTTCTAGAGCTTTCAGGTGGGCTGTTATGTCTCCAATGTGTGCTTTCTCTGTTTTCTTTAAGTGGGCACTTAGGGCTAAGAACTTTCCCCTTAGGACTGCTTTCAAAGTATCTCATAAGTTTTAGTATGTTGTTTCTTTATTTTCATTGAATTCAAAGAAGGCTAATTTCTTTCTTTCTTTCTTCTTTGATCCAGGTGTGGGTCAATAGTTGACTGTTCAGTTTCCATGAGTTTGTAGGCTTTCTATGGGTAGCATTGTTGTTGAATTCTAACTTTAGTCCATGGTGGTCTGATAAGACATGGGTGGTTATGAATATTTTTTTGTAACTGTGGAAGTTTGTTTTGTATCCGAGGATGTGGTCAATTTTCGAGAAGGTTCCATGAGCTGCAGAGAAGAAGGTATATTCTTTCCTATTTGGGTGGAAAGTTCTATAGATGTCTGTTAAGTCCATTTGATTCATTACATCCATTAATTCTAATATTTCTCTGTTAGGTTTCTGTCTGATTGACCTGTCCATTGGTGAAAGAGGAGTGTTGAAATCTCCTACTATTAGTGTGTATGGTTTGATGGCAGCCTTGAGTTTTAGTAATGTTTCCTTTACATATGTGAGTGCTTTTATATTAGGGGCATAGATATTCAGGATTGAGACTTCAACCTAATCAATTGTTCCTGTTATGAGTATAAAATGTCCCTCTCCATCTCTTCTGATTGATTTAAGTTTGAAGTCAACTTTCTTAGAAATTTGTATAGCCACACCTGCTTGTTTCTTAGGTCCATTTGCTTGATAAACTCTTTCCCATCCCTTTACTCTAAGTAGGTGCCTGTTTTTGTGATTGAGGTGTGTTTCTTGTAAACAGCAGAATGTTGGATCCTGTTTGCGTATCCAGTCTCATAGCCTGTGCCTTTTTATAGGTGAGTTGAGTCCATTGACATTAAGTGATATTAATGACCAGTGGTTGTTAACTCCAGTCACCTTTTTAGTCATAGAGTTTGTGTGTTTGCCTTCTTTTAGTTGTGCTGGTGAAGGGTCTCTAAATGTTTGAGTTATTTTGGTCATTGTTGCACTCCTTGGTTTGTGATTTTGCTTCTATTACTTTCTGTAAGGCTGGATTTGTGGCTACATATTGTTTAAATTTGTTTTTATCCTGGAAAATTTTGTTTTCTCCATTTATAGTAAATGAAAGCTTGGCTGGGTATAGTAGTCTGGGCTTACAACTGTGTTCTCTTAGCTTCTGCAGTACATCTATCCAGGACCTTCTGGCTTTCTTGGTTTCCATAGAGTAGTCAGTTGTAAGTCTGATAGGTTTACTTTATAAGTAACTTGACCTTTTTCCTTTGCAGCTCTTAATATTCTTTCTTTATTCGGTATGTTTTGTGTTCTGTTTATTATATGGCAAGGAGATTTTTTTTTGGTCCAGTCTATTCAGTGAACCTTCAAAGGAATATCTTTCTTTAGGTTGGGAAAGTTTTCTTTTATAATTTTATTAAATATATTTTCTGGACCATTGAGCTGTACTTCTTCTCCTTCTTCTATCCCAATTGTTCTTATGTTTGGTCTTTTTATTGTGTCCCATATTTCCTGAATGTTTTGTGATGAGAATTTGTTGGTTTTGCTATTTTCTTTGATCAGTGTGTTAATTTTCTCTATGGTATCTTCAATGTCTGACATTCTTCTCTCCCTTGTAATCTGTTGGTAGTACTTGTCTCTGTAGTTCCTGTTCGTTTACCCAGATTTTCCATCTCCAACCTTCCCACGGTTTGTGTTTTCTTCATTACCTCCATTTCATTTTTCAGGTCTTGAACCTCTTCCCTTGTTGCAGGAGGTCTTTCAGCCCCTCCAACCAATAGCTGCTGAGATACCAGCCCATTGGGGCGTGGTTTCTCTCCATTCAAAAAGCTTCTACTTCCTCCGCTCGCTCTTTTGACTTCCTGCTCCGCTGGCGACTAGACTCCCTTCCTGGTTGCGCAGAGGGCTGTTGTCTGGGATTGTGATCTGTAAGTTTTTCCTCTTTAAATAAATTCTGCCCTATTAATAATAATTCCAAACTGGTGTGGCATTGTTCGTGGCTTACGCCTTCACTTGGTGCCCGAACGTTTGGCTTTTAGCACACCCCAACTCAGCTGCCGGCCGCGAGTTTGGCTTGGCATGAGCGAGCCCTCCTTCCTCAGCCGCGGCTTGCGCCTTGCATCCCTGTGGCTTGTGCCTTGCGGGAGCCTTGTAGCTTGTGCCTTGTGTGTGGAGCCAGCAGTTTAAATTAAATTATCACACACTGGCTTTTCTTGCTGCAGTTCTTTATATTTTTTTAGACACCTCAGATTGACTTCAAGTCCCCACGCACCCTATCCTCTGCCTCCCCACGTAGATTTAAACCCCACAGGCCCGTGTAGTCTCTGCCTGTGTGTTTACTCTTTTCTGAGTCATTTTTAAATTGCCCTTGCAAGTACAGCTCTTAAGTGGTGCGAACCAGATCATGCGTTGGCCGGTTGTGGAGGCTGCAACCCCTCAGGGTGACTCTGTCACGTGGAGACATACACAACTTCCGGGTTACTTTTCTCTACCCCTGGATTCTGGGTTTATGCTTTCGTGTATGCTGTTTTTTGTTTAGTTCGTGACTTAGGCCCCACTGCCGAGTCCGAGATACAATCGGCCTTAAGGCCCATAATATCCAGAGAGGCAGGACGATCTCTGAGGCCGGCCAGGTGGTTGTGGCATACGCCTTTAATCCCAGCACTTGGGAGGCAGAGAAAGGCGGATCTCTGTGAGTTCGAGGCCGGCCAGGCAGTGGTGGTGCACACCTTTAATCCCAGCACTCAGGAAGCAGAGACAGGTGGATTTCGGTGAGTTCGAGGCCAGCTGGACAATAGGTAATATGGCAGTTTTTGTTTCCAACATGACTTTCACTGTTTGGGCTACCGATACAATGGGTCTTATCATGCAAAATTTATATGACTATGAGGATAACTTAATTTACTGGTTACTATGTTTTAGTATTCTTTTTAATATTCTATCATTTAGGAAGATTATGGTACTCTCAAGAACCATACTATCTCTAATAGAAACTCATGCAGGTCAGGAGATTCAGGATTCAAAAGAGGCAATAATAAAAAGACTTGAAATGCTTGAAGAAATGATTGGAACTGGTGAACAGAGTAATAAGGGACAAGGACAGGATACAAAGCCAACACCAGCTATTAGAACTGGCTTACCCAGGGTTTTAGCGGCATACCCTATACTTAATTCTGACAAAGCGTCAACGTCTAAAGGCTCAAAGGGAGTCAGAGTAGCTAGATGGATGCCAATAGCAATGAATGATCTGAAAGAAATTAAACAAGCTGTTGTTAATTTTGGGCTGCACTCCACATATGTAAAGGAAATGATAAGGACTTGGGCTTCTAATGCTAGAGCTACCCCCTATGATTTCCATCAGTTAGTGTCTGCAGTTTTAGATAAGGGACCTTCCTTGATGTTTAGAATTTATTTCAGAGAAGAATCCAAACATATGGGACAGCAAGGAAGAGCAAAAGGTGTCGAGGTTTCCCAAGATCAAATTCTTGGTGCAGGAGAATATGCAGATCCACAGGTCCAAGCTCTTTATGACGATGAAGTACTGTGTCTATGTCACCAAGTAGCTTTAAATGCTTGGAATAGGATACAAGATCCAGCAAAAAGGGTTGAATCATATACCAGAATTAGGCAGGGACAGAGAGAACGCTTTATTGACTTTTTGCAAAGATTAATTAAGGCTCTGGACACAGGGGTAACAGACCCAGAATCTAGATGAATACTTTTTGAATCTCTAGCGTTTGAGAATGGAAACATAGAATGCAAAAAGATAATTGGGCCTTTAAAGTCTAGATCAGCACCTGTGGATGAATGGATTCAGCATACGATGAATGTTGAGACATTTAGCTATAATGATGAATCATGGGTAGGAGAAGCGATTTCCACAGCAATGAGGAGACATCAAACTGCCAGGTGTTTTAATTGTGGTAAATTAGGACATCTGAAAAGGGATTGCAGGCACAGAATTTCTAGGAATAATATCTCCTCTGGGAATGACAATAATAGGAGTCCTAGGCCTTCAGGTATATGTAGGAGATGCAGTAAAGGCCGTCATTGGTCCAAAGAATGCAGGTCAACAACAGACAAACAAGGCAATCCGATCCCGTCGGGAAACTCCTTGAGGGGCCTCTCGCAGGCCCCGAAGCCAACAGTGGCCCAGTCATTCCCAGTCACAGTGGAGAATGTGCCTCACCAAGAAAATTAAAAGCTCCAATTTCTGCTGTAAAAAGTAATGCTGGTCTAAATGGTGAATTACGTGTGGAGGATGAGTCAAAAAACCCAGTAGGACAGAGTAAACGTATATTTTGGCAGACTTCTATTAACGACCAAAGACCAAAGCTAAAAGTCTGTATAAATGGCACTTATATTGAAGGCTTATTAGACACAGGTGTGGATGTAAGTATTATTACCCCAGAATCTTGGCATCTGAATTGGCCTCTTCAAGAGGTAGATGTTCAGTTTCTGGGAATTGGAACCCTATCTCGTGTAAAACAAAGCACAAGATGGGTTGAATGCATAGGGCCTGAAGGGCAAATTGGAAGACTAAGGCCATATATAGCCAATATTGCAATAAATTTATGGGGCCGTGACCTGTTACAGCAATGGAATACCCAGATTCCTGCAGTTCCAGGAACTCATAATTCTGGGAAAGATATGATGAGGTATTATGGATAAAGGTCACCAGCCATTCAGGCTGTACAAGAACATATAGCAAATACCAAACCTTTAGAGGTACCAAGAGCCCTACCCTTAAAATGGCTAACTGAGAAGCCAATATGGATCAAACAGTGGCCTCTAGCTGAAGATAAATTGCAGGCGTTGGAACAGCTGGTGCAAGAGCAACTAGATGCTCACCATATTGAAGAATCAACCAGCCCTTGGAATTCTCCTGTGTTTGTTGTAAAAAAGAAATCTGGTAAATGGAGAATGGTGACAGATCTGAGAGCTGTCAACAAAGTAATTCAACCTATGGGCCCACTACAATCTGGAATTCCTTTGCCTTCTCTATTACCAAAAGGATGGCCTCTTATAGTTATTGATTTGAAAGGTTGTTTTTTCACTATACCGTTACAAAAAAAGGATAGAGAAAAATTTGCCTTCACGGTGCCTACTTATAATAATTCTCAGCCTAATAGGAGATATCAATGAACTATCCTCCCACAGGGTATGCTCAATAGTCCTACATTGTGCCAATATTTTGTAAGTAAGCCATTGGAAATAATTCGTAAACAATTTCCCAAGTCCATAATTTATCATTACATAGATGACATCTTATTATCAGATTCAAATAAAGATACTTTAGAAAGGATGTTTGAAGAAGTAAAGAAAGTCTTGCCTAGGTGGGGATTACAAATTGCCCCTGAAAAGATTCAAAGAGGAAATTCTATTAATTACCTAGGTTACAGAATAGGGTTAGAGAAAATTAAAACGCAAAAGGCACAAATTAGGAGAGACCGGTTAAAGACTCTTAATGACTTCCAAAGATTGTTGGGAGACATCTCCAGTCTATGACCAGCTGTTGGGATAACACCTGATCTAATAGTTCATTTAAACAAAACCTTAGATGGTGATAAAGATTTGAATAGTCCAAGAAAACTGACAGCTGAAGCAGAAAAGGAGCTGACAATGATTGAGGAAAAATTACAGGAAGCACATGTGGATAGGGTGAACCCAAATCTTAGCTGCATCCTAGTAATATTGCCTTCCATAATCTCTCCTACAGGGATTCTAATGCAGAAGGAAGATATTATTTTAGAGTGGATATTTATACCTAATAAACCAAGTAAAAAATTAAAAACTTATGTGGAAAAAGTCTCTGAATTAATTATAAAAGGTAAGCTGAGACTTCGTCAACTAGCAAGTATAGACCCAGCAGAAATTATAGTGCCTTTTACTACTGAAGAAATAAGAAAGTTATGGGAAGACAATGAACCGTGGCAAAGAGCTTCTGCTAATTTTTTTGGGAGAAATTAATAGCAACTATCCCAAAAGTGGTAGACTTAACCTCATAAAGAGAACTTCTTGGATTCTTCCTAAAATTGTACGTGATGCTCCACTAACTGGAGCACGTACGTTCTGTAATCATGCAAATAAATCAGGGAAAGCAGGTTACAAGTCAGATGAATTGAGTAAGGTGGAACAAAGCCCTTATAATTCTGTCCAGAAGGCAGAATTATATGCCATTCTTATGGTGCTAAGGGATTTTAAAGAACCTCTTAATATAGTTACAGATTCACAATATGCGGAAAGAGTTATCTTGCATATTGAAACCGCTGAATTTATACCAGATGACACAGAGTTGACTTCATTGTTTATCCAGGTACAAGACATAATCAGGAACAGGCTTTGTCCAATGTACATAACACACATCCGGTCCCATACAGGTCTGCCTGGTCCTCTAGCACAAGGCAACCCTGAGATTGATCAATTATTGATTGGAAGCATGTTGCAGGCCTCGGAATTTCATAAAAAGCATCATGTCAATAGTAAAGGCCTAAAGAAAGAATTTTCCATTACTTGGCAACAAGCTAAGGACATTATAAAGAGATGTCCTACTTGTTCTTTCTATAATCAAACACCGTTGCCTGCAGGGAGTAACCCAAAGGGTAGTAAGAGAAATGAAATCTGGCAGATGGATGTGTTCCACTTTATGGAATTTGGTATATTAAAATATGTACACCACACCATAGACACGTATTCAGGTTTTCAATGGGCTACTGCCCTGAGCTCAGAAAAGGAAGATTCAGTAATCACACATTTATTGGAAGTTATGGCCATAATGGGCATACCTGCACTAATAAAGACAGATAGTCCAGCATATGTATTTAAGAAAATCAAATGCTTTTTTGATTATTGTAATATAAAACACATTACATGTATACCAAATAATCCTACAGGTCAGGCAGTTATGGAAAGATCAAATCGTACTATAAAGGATATGCTGAACAAACAGAAAAGGACCGAAAATACCCCCAGAAATAGATTACATTATGCTTTATTAACCTTAAATTTTCTTAACGCTAATGAGAAAGGAACGGCAGCAGCAGAAAGACATTGGATAATGGAAAAGTCTGCTGAACTAAATCAACCGATTTATTTCAAAGATGTGCTGACCTCTCAATGGAAGCCAGGAGATGTGCTACGTTGGGGAAGGGGTTTTGCTCTTGTTTCCACAGGAGAAGAAAAATTGTGGATACCATCAAAATTAGTAAAGTTTCGATTTGAAGAGGAGAAACCTCTTGGAAAAGGAGAAATGACAACTCATCCACAATGATATTCATACAGGTGGTAAGAAAAACATATAGAATGGGGGCAGAGTTCTGTTCTTATCTCCACAGGAAAACACTCACCTTTGAAAAATTCAAGGGACCCTGGATATTTGGATACTGACAGATGGAAAAAAACCTGCCCAATAGGAAATATCAAGAAAACTGAATGGGTTGTGTAAGTAGAACATATTAAACCATATTTCTAAATTTATAGAGCTGGTTTGAAGTTGGACTCTGGTTCAGTCCCTCTCCAATTCCAAGCCTGTTAGTAAGAGAAAAAAAACAGAGTTTCTGGAGTTTCTGTCTCATGTAAAGAGCCGTGATATGGGACAGAAAGAAATATGAGTTTAGAAAACATCTTTGCTTTTCTTCATAGCTATCATACCTTTCATTGAATATATCTATCATGCCTTTCATTGAATGTATATATATATATATATGCCTATATGTGTCTATATGATTAATGTTTAAGTTTTTTACAATAAACAATGAGTCTTTTCTGAAGTGACATTTGAAGTTTCCAGGAAGAAGATGGGGCCTCACAACAACAACTCTACCTGGTTGATATGACGTCATGATACTGATAGCGCTACTACAAGACCTGTTTTGGGTACCAGCTGCACAAGAAGATCCCAACTTGGTTAGCTGAAATGGTGCACATCTTGTACAACATTCTGGCAAGACCTCCACAAAATACTCAGAGACTATTTGAAATTTTTATAGACATTGATCTTGAAATTTAACCATGATTTTACTTTCACAGGATTCCCAAGAAAGAACGTTGCCCCCATGACAGCTGGAAGTAATTCTAGAGGACGACGTCCCCTCTCCCAGTAAAGTTTGCCCCTAGGTTTAGGGACATCATTTAGGGGTTGGGAGGTTGGGGGAGGAATTTTATAAGCTCAGGGATCATTTTGAAAAAAAAAAAGAGGGTGATGGGATAATAGATTTGTAATTGTGAGTTACAATTTTTAGACAAATATATTGGTATTGATTCTTGTATATTGATACAAAGTTAAATTATATTGACTATTGTATGCATGCATGTTTCTACCTCTGTTTAAAATATTTTTTATGTATCATATTTATACATTTATGTATAAAACATATATTGCATCGATATATATTGTATATATTTACCATATTGCAGTGTACATTTCTACCTCTGATTAAGATACTTATATATTGTTTGTGTATTGATATATATTTACCATATTGCAATGTATATTTCTACATTGTTTATATTTGGAGGTCATTATCCTCATTTGTTACACAGATGTTTATTGTCTTAGTCTTTAAGTTAGATAGATATTGAGAATTATAAAGATTAATAGTCATCTAAGTTTGCCATTTATAATTAGACTAATCAGATTATTTAGAGATATAGAGATTATACTCAGTATAGATAGATGATCTTCAACCTCTTCAAAGAGCTGTAGAAAATGGCCTTTAATATAACGCAGAGTTTTGTAGTATTGGACACAATTGCTCCTGGAAACACCGCTCTATTCCCGAGAGAATGTTGAGCATCAAAGACACTCCACCTGGAGCCTTTCTTTTTGACAGAACTGGCCTTGGGGCAAAGAAATGCCCCTACCCCAACCACTGACAGAGATACAGAGCGTGCATCAATGGATAAAACAGGACTGTCATATCCTGCCATGACAGGGTAAGATAGTTTTGAAAAGTTGCTTGCCTTTGAAAATGGTATGTCAGTTATGTTAGGCCTTAGCCAAAGTTGGTTGCTTCAACGCTGCAAACGTGACTTTGGGTGATTGCCAGGTAGCTAGTTGTCTCTGTGATTTGTTGCATGTTTTGGAAGTTGTTTTACTGAACTTCCTAATTACCCAGGTAAAATTATTTGGTTGAAGACTATATAAATATAGTTACTTTTCTCTCATGACTTGGCCAAGTTATTTATTATACAAGTCCTAAGCTAGTTAGAATAGGATATTTGTACTTATTGTATATAATTTCGTAGTAGGTTTAGAACTCTCTTACTTAAACAAAAGGGGAGGTGTTGCGGGAGGTCTTTCTGCTCCTCCAACCAATAGCTCCTGAGATAACAGCCCATTGGGGCATGGTTTCTCTCCATTCAAAAAGCTTCTACTTCCTCCGCTCGCTCTCTGGACTTCCTGCTCTGCTGGCGACTAGACGCCCTTCCTGGTTGCGCAGATCTGTTGTCTGGGATTGTGATCTGTAAGTTTTTACTCTTTAAATAAATTCTACCCTATTAATAATAATTCCAAACTGGTGTGGCATTGTTCGTGGCTTACGCCTTCATTCCCTTACCTGTTTGATTGCATTTTCTTGTTTCTCTTGGTTTTCTTGGGTGTCTTTGAACGATTTATTCATTTCCTCTACCTTTTTGCTTGTAATCTCTAATTGTTTGTGGCAGTTTATCACCTCCTATTTAAGGTCTTCTATTATTTTCAAATAATTCAATTTTGAGTCGATTTTTTCTAATTCTTCTGGAGTAGGGTGTACAGTCTTCTTATTTTGGGATCCCTGGGTTCTGGTGATGTCATGTTGCCTTTCAGGTTGTTGGAGGAATTCTTGCATTGGCACCTTTCCATCTCCTCTTTCAAATGAAGTCAAGAGAGGCCTGGTGTCTTGGTCCAGTCTTTGCTGTGACTGAGTCTCTGGGTGTCTCTTCAGTTTAGAAGCAGGGACCGTCCTGCCGAGCTTGAACTCCTCAGTGCCCAAACATGGACGACCGTCCAGATGGAACTCCTCAGCACTGCTCTGGGTGGGTTGTGGATGGAAGCCCAATGTCTCTCCTGGTGCTCGGATTCGATCTCTTTGCTGCTTGGGTGGCTTGCAAAGGGCCTACCTTGCTTGCTGCAGGCAGGTCACCTAGACAAATGAGCTACTGCCCTCCCGGAAGCACTCCCAATTTGGACCCTGTCCCAGCTCCCGCCCAAACAGGCTGAGCTGGGAGATGTTATGTGGTTCAAAGAGGGGAGGGAGTCCGACGGAGTGGGGGAGGGCCATGGATGCAAGCTGGGTGGGATAGGAAGAGAGAGGAGGTATCGAGCCATATAGCCCCTGCAGGATGACCAGGCAGTGTAGGAGAGGTGAGGAACGTCTGTGTTCCCTGTCCATGGCTGCTGCCGAGGTCAGAAACTCACTCACCCCAATGATGTCTCTCCTGGTGCCTGGATTGGATCTCCCTGCTGCTTGGGTGTCTCGCAAACAAAGGGCCCACCTTGCTTGCTGTAGGCAGGCCACCTAGACAAAGGAGATACTACCTTCCCGGATGCCTTCCCAATTCAGACCCTGTCCCAGCACCTGCCCAAACAGGCTGAGCTGGGAGATGATATGTGGTTCAAAGAGAGGAGGGAGTCCGACAGAGTGGGGGAGTGCCGTGGATGCAAGCTGGGTGGGATAGGAAGAGAGAGGAGGTATCGAGCAGTATAGCCCCTGAAGGATGACCAGGAAGTGTAGGAGTGGTGAGGAACGTCTGAGTTCCCTGTCCCGGGCTGCTGCCGTGGTCAGAAACTTGTTGAAAGAGGAGTGGCTGTGCTGTGTCCCCGCACCCGGCCGCCAACATGGTTAGCTTATGCCCCAAAATAATTACATGGAAACTGTATTCTTTTAAACACTGCCTGGCCCATTATTGGCTAGCTTTTCTCGGCTAGCTCTCACACCTGAACTAGCCCATTTCTTATAAGGTGTGTAGCACCCAAAGGTGTGCTTACCGGGGAGATTCTAGCCTGCGTCTCTCTGGAGTCGGAACATCATGGCAACTCCTGACTCAGCTTCCTTCTCCCAGAATCCTGTTCTGTTTACTCCACCCATGTAAGGGATGTCCTATCAATGAGCTCAGGTGGTTTCTTTATTTATAAGAAATCACTCCCACATCAGAAACTCACTCACCCCAATGATGTCTCTCCTGGTGCCTGGATCGGATCTGCCTGCTGCTTGGGTGTCTCGCAAACAACGGGCCCGCCTTGCTTGCTGCAGGCAGGCCATCTAGCCAAAGGAGCTACTACCCTCCTGGATGCCCTCCCAATTCGGACACTGTCCCAGCACCCGAACAGGCTGGGCTGGGAGATGTTATGAAAATTCATATTATTTCAGTACAGTCTTATCCATGTTGAGGCATTCTTCACTGGAAAGACACTGAGAACTGACAGGTAATGGAGAACATAATGTCTAAATATGTTGTTTAAAAACGCTGGCATCTGAAACCCCATAAAATAACTAGGAATCTTACATTTTGTGTTTATTAAACAGAGAGGAGTTTAAGCATGGGAAGTTACAAGAGACATGTGAGTGAGCCTCCTTTAATTAGTAAATGTAGGACACCATATTTGCCACGAGCCCTCACCAATAATTATCACAAACCAAGGGACGTCTCCAGTGAATGCCATGTGTAGATACAACCTTAAAGCAAATTCCTAACGCATGTAAAATTCATGCAGCCCATAAGTGAGACAACTTTTCTTCTCATTGATAGTTTATTTTTCTGTGATAACAGGTAAACAAATTGACTCTCAGCTATGTGCAAAGCATCATAAAACAATTGAATTACATTTTTCCTTTATTTATTTTTATTGATTTTTACTGAACTCTAAATTTTGTCATTGCTCCTCTCCCTTCCTCACCCCTCCCCACTTCAACCCTCGCCCAAGTTCCCAATACTTCCAATTTACTCAGGATAACTTGTCTTTTTCTATTTCCCATGTATATTAAATCAATATATGTCGCTCTTTGTGTCCTCATTATTGTCTAAGTTCTTTGTATTATGGTTTCTCAGCTGGTTTTGGTGCTTTATATTAAATAACCTCCTTTGAGTGAGTACATATGATAATTATTTTTCTATGTCTGGGTTACCTAACTCAAAAGAATGCTTTTCTTCATCATCCATTTCCATGCAAAGTTCAAGATATCATTATTTATATTTTATTTATTTTGTGTGTATATGTCCCGCATTTTCCTTATCAATTCTTCAGTCAAGGGGAATTTAGATTGTTTCCAGGTTCTGGCTTTGATAAGCAATGACACTATGAACACAGTTGAGCACAAAAACTTGTGGCGTGATTTATCACCCTTTGGATATATACCCAAAAGAGGTATTCCTGGGTCTTGAGGAAGCTTGTTTACCTTTTTTTTAGAAATCATCACACTGATATCCGAAGGGGCTGTACCAGCTTGCACTCCTACCATCAATGCAGAACTGCTTTCTTTTCCTAACAACCTCTCCAGCATAAGGTGCCATCAGTGATTTTGGTCTTGGTCATTTTATAGGTGTAAGATGGAATCATAGAGTTGTTTTGATTTGCATTTCTCTGATGACTAAAGGTTTTGAACATTTCCTTAAGTGTCTTGCAGACATTTTAGAAACCTCTGTTTAGGGTTCTCTGTTTAGGTATGTTTTCTTTATTTCATTAGATTATATGTTCTTTTGATAACCAATTTGTTGAGTTCTTTGAATGTTTTAAAGATCAGACCTCTGTGTGATGTAGTTTCAGTGAAGTTCTCTTCCTATTCTGTAGGCTGTTTTGATTTTTTTTCTTGTTGACCATATCCTTTGCTTTACAGAAGATTTTCAGTTTCAGGATGTCCCATTTATTAATTGTTTCTCATATTTTCTGAGGTGCTGGCATTACATTTAGGTTGGCTGTGCATTGTACTCAAGTGTACTTTGCCACTTTCTCTTCTATAATGTTCAGCATGGCTGGCTTTATGTTGACGTCTTTGGTCCTCTTGGACATGAGTTTCAAGACCAGCCTTGTCTATAAGACAACTGAATTTTATTGACTGCCCTTGTTAAGAGCTCATAGGATGTTGACAGGGAATAAGAAGCTGAATTTTGTGCTGGAGAGATAGCTCATAGGATAAGAGCTTCTCTTCCAGAGGTCCAGATTTCAATTCCCAGTAACCACATTGTGGCTCATAACCATCTATAATGAGATCTGACACCCTCTTCTAGCCCACCGGGATACATACATTTAGGCAGAATATTGTATAATAAATAAATCTTTTGAAAAAAGAAGCTGGATTTCATTTCAATGGGAGTATACTGACTAGGTCAAAGGAACAAGGTGTGTTTTTCTCTATGTTAAATATATGATATCTAGAGTATATGTGATGCAAAGAATTGCTCATTACTCTAATATATAGTGATGCTATATATTAGTCATATAGTGCTATATATAGTCATATAGTGCTATATATAGTCATATAGTGCTATATATAGTGCTATATATAGTCATATATGCTATATATAGATATGACTATATGTGCTATATATAGTCACATAGTGCTATATATAATCATATAGTGCTATATATTGTCATATAGTGATGCTGTCACTTGCATGTGTGCTTTACAGCAGGTAGCAAGAAGCTGTTGGGTATGAGAAAAATTATAAAATAGATTTGTCTACATAGGACAACAAATGAGGGTACAAGGTGAGTCATAGATGTGTGAAGTTCATTAGCATATGGATATGCATTAAAATAGGGAAAGAAAGAGGTTGCAGGGTAGTAGAAAATACCTTAACTCTAACCAATCAAAAGGCAGAGGCAGGTGAATGATTTTGAGATTGAGGTTCACCTTGTCTACAAGAGTTCCAGGAGAGGTTCCAAAATCAGAGAGAAACCAGTTTCAAAGAAAGAAAGAAAGAAAGAAAGAAAGAAAGAAAGAAAGAAAGAGAAAAAGAAAAGAAAAAGAAAGAAAAGGAAAAGAATCTGGCAGGCTGTGAGACCATAATTGTTGTTAGGCAACCCATGTGGGATTCTATCTGTTCATATCTACGGCCAAAGATGTAGGAAGCTGCTGAGATGTAATGTTTACTTTGGAGGATTAACAAGTTACTTCTACATTTTTGGGGCATCGTTTCTGGAATGTGATTCTTTAAATGAGGCCATGGCCAACTCTTTGCCATTTGGATTTTTAGCTGGCAATATTTCATAAGTCATGAGTACATAATCTCACAGAGTACCATTTCTCAAAAAAGCTTTACAGAAACTTTTATGGGAGGAAGCGCTCTTTATTAAGAAATAAATCCCTGAATTTTGAATTTTAGTCTCAGAGGTCTTCAAAATGGTGAGTTTTCCATCACTACATTCATTCATGTGTGTTTTATTTAGTATTACAGCTCAGGTGAAAAAAGTGTCTGTGCATGAGTTTGTCAATGAATACCAAAAAGTTATATACCTCATATTAAGAGTTACAAGAGATAAATATTGGGATGAATACTATAATGGGAGTGTCATATAGGAAAGATTCATTAAGGAACTGAACAAAATGATGGATTTATATAGGCACTCTGAGATAGTGGACCTTTTCTGGGTGCAGGTTCCAGGTTATGGATTAGGGTGATTTACTTTCCTGAGATTCTTTCTTATATCCAAGAGAGCAGAGATTAAGATGTGGGCTAGATGATTTTTTTATAACTGTTCCCACCATTGTTCTATTTGTGGAAAATATCAGGTAAAATACTCAGGGGGTGTGCCTGTTGCCCAGTGTGCATCAAGGGGCCTCCATTTTTAACAGTTTCATTGAATAGAAATTGGTTGGATTGAGGTATTTTTGTGAGGAGGTAGCTACCAACTTCTTTCATCTGTCATTCTCTAAAAAGAACAACATGTTCTTAAATTTCTGGTCCCCTGACCATGGAATTAGTGTCTTCCCAAGAATGTTCTTTTTCTAAAAAAATTTCTGTGAGAATATGATTGTTATTTCCCCATTGCTTTCTCATCTCCATTACCTTTCAATCACCATTGCTATTGCTCTACTCTCTGATAAAATATTATCATTATGACAGTATAAACATGAGTATTATTGCTTAAGCAAGAGTTTAAATATCTCTCTATGGATACTTTAAAATTAATATCAAAGATGAAAAGATGAGTCTGACGTACAAAAAAGATCTGGTAGAAGCTAAGAGAGAATCAGATTGGGAGACTAAACTTTCCAAATACACAGATCTATTTGTTACTCAATATAAATATTTTCTTTTTAGATGAAATAATATTGCTATAAAAAGCCCAAAATTAGACATCATAACTATAAATATATGTTTTTGTACTTACTCCAGATAAATAACCTGTCTAACAATGTTTCTGCAAGCATTCATCATACCCATTGTTAATACTTGGTGGTGGGCTATCAGAAGCCTGGTATGCATTGTATTTTTTGGCTTTGACATTGGGTATGGCACATGAAAGAGCAGAAAACTGTTTATATTCTTGGAAGAAAAGTAGCAGAACAGAGATTTTTATGACATTTTTATTTTCTATTTAATACTATGAAATTGAGAAGAGATTCCTGTGTCCAGTTTTCATTTCTTTTGTGGTTAACGCAAAAAGTGAATTTTGAAATAACTTATTCAATAAAAATTTGATGGTAGTTCTTCAAAATTGGTCAAAATGCCCTGGAGAAATATCAGTGTTGAATTTTATAAAACTCCCATCCATCATATTTCATAGAAATTATATCTTTTTTGGGAATACCGAATGTAATTTAAGGGGGGATTTATGGTTAGCATGATGTCTAAACATTTTGTATCTTAAGTATGATGTGAGAAACCCACAAAATACCAAAAGATAATACATTTTTTTTGTTGATTCCCTACTGTGAATTCCAAGTATGAAAAATTGGAAGAGATATCTTGGAATTATTCTTGTAATGAGTAAATTTTGGATTGCAAATCTATTTAGCAATTTCTAAATAGAGAGATTTACCAAAGCTAGATCTACAGTGGAGCTATTTAAGAACAAAAACCTTACAATGAGCTCAAATTAACACAGGTTACAATTCATTTATCATATAGAATTACATATATTCTTATTTAAAGGGTTGTCTAATTTTTTTGTGAGAGCAGTTAAAAACATTTACTGGAAACCTTATACATAGTAATTTTTAAGATATTTGAATTCATTAGTGAGATATTGATGAGATCCAAAGGAGGAAGATACACAACTGAAAGTGTGATGTATAACACAACATAACATTGCTTATTTTGTCTGCATTGTGAAAATAAGATATCGGGATAATATGAACGATATCTATGAGGTCATCAATCTATTACAATGTAACAATGACTCCTTAACTTGCATATGTAGTTTACAGCAGACATGGTTAAAAAAAAGGTCTGTGGTAGATGAAATAAAAAGAGTTAAATCACACAGATTTACTTTACTAAAAGTTAAATAAGGCTATATGTTTAGTTTGTGAATGGTGGGTGCAATTTGTTTATACTATGGAGATGTACTA
Source organism: Microtus obscurus (assembly GCA_963919715.1). Taxonomy (NCBI): domain Eukaryota; kingdom Metazoa; phylum Chordata; class Mammalia; order Rodentia; family Cricetidae; genus Microtus; species Microtus obscurus. The sequence goes on from CAWTZC010001499.1 coordinate 52,099, forward strand.
GAATTCTTGTACTAGAATGACTACAATGACTCTTGTCTGGTAAACCCACAAGTATTCTCTTCACTTATATAAAAGAACAGGGATCAGATGATATGTTCTCTTTCCATTGGATGTCTTAGTATATAGGATACATGAGTATCCTATATCACATTTAAAGGTATCATAGAAGGGAGTGGAATAACCAAATAGGCTATTGCCAAATCCATAAAAAAATGGCATTTCAGTTATTTTCCAAGTCACCAAAACCTAATCTCACTAAATACAGTCTGTATATAAAATTTTCATATCTTTAATTGTTAGATGCCATCTTCACTGAGAAATAAAACTCTAAATTAAAAAATTACTGACCTCAGTTGCATCTAGCTAGTGGAAAGTTTTTCAAAGGTACTTTCTTTCATATAAGCTGTACTAAGTGTTAGAGCTCAGACAATTGGTTTCCTGGCAGGAGGTAGTAAAAGAGTACCACAAAGTCACACATCACAAAACCTAAATATAAAACACACACAAAAATTCAATTGGGAGAGATAAAACCAGGACGTTTCCTGTTTCTTCTAGGGCAAGATTAAGAACAGAAAATGTCTGAACAGAATAAAGGACTTACTTTGATTTTATTTAAGAATAATGAAACTTTTTAGGTAAAGCTTTTTATGGTATCAATTGGTGGGATGTCTAGCTCTGAGCTTCAGCTATTTATACAATAAGGCAGGGGCTATTATAGAAGCCAGTTTCTTCCTAGTTAGTGTAAGAGTATTTTACAGGGTGCAAATTAGGAGAATTACCACAGAGGAAAACCTTGGACTAGAGTATGATCAGAAACCTCCATTTTGTAAGCCATTACTTAGATTGGATGGAGATTGAAGTTTGAAGTATTGTTCTCTACTGAGGCTGCTACCCATATTATTCATTTTGACATCCACTGAAAGTACACAATTTTCCTTCTATTCTGGGCTCTACCTATGGGGTTATAATAATTCTACAAGTTGTTTAAAGTTTCGAAAAAGATTGACATTTTCATTTGCTTTGCAGTAAAGAGTACTTCCCAATTAGCCTGTTTTTCTCTACCACCTGTTAAAATTAATCCAGAATCAACATGAATATGATAGCCTTAACATGAGCTTTCAAATCTGAGAATAGATGTTCCAATATTTCTAGAGGAAATAGCAGAAGGACTTGACACTACATAAACATCCTGAAGAAACTCAGGTGTACTCTGTGTGTGACAAATATTTCCATAATCAGAGAAATATTTGTAACTCAATATAATTATCTTGTTTAAACAAACAATACAGAAATAAAAAATGTCACAGCTATTACCTCATAAACATAAACATTGCATTACTTATTTTATCGGACACTTTCTTTAGTAATATTTCTCACAACAACAAATGATTATATATGTGTGTACCCATCCCTTACTGAATACACCTAACTTCACTGTTAGCTATTTTTGTTTCCTTTTGTCCTTTCTTGCTTACTTCTTTTTTGTACCCATGAGTTTTTAATCACTTTTCAGCATCGATTTTTTATTATTTCTCTTGTATCTTTCTTTTTTATTTTTGATTTGGTCAATTCTATCCCTTTCCATTTTTTTTTACTTTTAAGTGTCCTCCATTAATAGAACTCAAGTTTGGTGTCTTTGATCAGCTTCATCTCAAATGCTTCCACAAGCAACCAATATGCTTATTTTTAATACTCTGTTGTGCTATCCCTATAGTTTGTTATATATTAGACAACTTCCTTTGCAAGTGGTTGTAAAGCATTAAAAACAAGAAGACTGCTTTTATCTCAGGGTGAAAATTAGCAGAACTAGTGACTACCATGAAGAGATGTAATGGTGTTTAAAACCAGTGACATAGTGTTATGTGTGGTGGGCCACTACCCGCCACCTGGCTGCCAGCTAGCTTATGCCCTGAAATAATTACATGGAAACTGTATTCTTTTAAACACTGCTTGGCCTATTAGCTCTAGCATCTTACTGCCTAGCTCTTACATATTGATCTCACCCATTTCTAATATTCTGTGTAGCACCTCAAGCTGGCTCACCAAGAAAGATTTTAACCTGCATCTGTCTTGAGTGGGAGAATCATGGCGTCTGCCTTACTCAGCTTTCTTTCTCCCAGCATTCTGTTCTGTTTACTCTGACTACTTAATTTTCTGTCCTATCAGGCCAAGCAGTTTTCTTTATTAGTTAACCAATGAAAGCAACAGATGAGATACAAGACCCACCTTCATCATTTCCCCTTTTTCTGTTTAAACAAAAAGAAAGGTTTTCATTTTAACATAGTGCAATTACTTATAGCAAAACAGTTATAAAGCAAAAATTATAGTTACAATATTTATATCTATTTTATCTTCTATAATAACTAAGGAAAACTATAACTATACATTCTTCAACTCCATCAGAGACTCCAAAAGGATATATAATACTACCTAAGTAAACAAGAAATAAGAAAACTCTAGAGGACAGGGACATCTCGCTGCCTGTACAGTTATCCAAAGTTCCTCTGTACCATTGGGGCATCCATCTGCGGCCTTCAGTTCCATAGTATCTAGCAGACTTTTCCATAAAGGAGGAAATTTCAAAGACAGTACAGTCACTCCCTGTTGTGTTCTGCAGAATGTCTCATAGATTCTTTCATGAATTAAGAACCCTGAAAGACCATCTCACCTTTACACAAGTTCAGCAGTCCTCTGCCCAAGGGTCTTTGTGTCCAGTAATGCAACATTCCAGACAAGAGCAGTTTCTTGCCCAAATGACAAACTCCATAAGGAGCCTCTTCAATGCCCATCTTCCTCTTGAAGTAGCGGGTGCTGCCAGGAGCAGATGTGTCTCATTGTCATGAAAAGCCCTATGTTATTATAACATTTAAATGCCATATTCTGCAGTCTTTGAAAGATATGAAGCATGCCTATCTGAAATATATCTATGCACATCTAGAAAATCTAACTAACATGAATAAAGCTTGACCATTATCGATGATTATCTATTAACAACCTATATATCCTAATTATACATTACACTTTAAAAATGAACTACACATCACAATACCTTAATCAAGATTAGAAATATGCATATACATATAACAAATTGACCTTAAAATCTATACCAATGCAAATTACTCATATCTATATCATATCCCCCTTTAAATGTAAAAGCACATTTATAAACATTATTTGGGAATATGGGTGCAGTTTTTTTTTCTCTCTAAACTGCTTCCTGCTGAATGGGAGCATCATTAGTTAGGTCTTTCATGGTATAACCTGTTTGTCAGGGTCATTTCAGTTGGCAGTTGAAGTAATTTTTGAGGGTGTTCACAGCAACTTTTCAGAAGGGCATGTTCTACCATATTGTATTGGGATAGAAGCAATACACAGAGTCTCATCCTCTGTGAAAACAAAAGAAGACCCTCTCCAAAGCATCATATCTTTAGACCCAAATTCTGAAATCATAATACCCTTATATCCATTCTGTTTTAGCTTGGCAGCCCATGTAATGAAATGTCTCTCTGTACTTAGCTTCTTCACAGTCAAAAATTTTAAAGAGAATACAATGTACATAATCCAGACTCTAAATATGTCCTATTGTGAATCTGTAATTTTTTTACTATCCAGGAGCACTTTTTTTGTGCCTTTAAATGACTAAGCTCTTAAGAATCTAAGCTGTGACATTGTTAGGTCAAAACAGGTTTTGCCTGTTTGCTCCACCTGGTCCAACATGGCAGAGCCGCTGGTGCCTCTGATCCTTGCACATTGTACCAGTAGCGTGGTGGAGCTGCTTGTGTCTCTGAGCCACAGCACGCAATGACTTCCTTTGTTGCCATCAAACAAATTGTAGCACTTTACTTCAAATGCTCCATTCAAAGACTCTTTCCCCCACAGGAGCCAGACAGAGATTGCAATGGCAGCACAGCCCAGAAAGCCAGCATTTTAAAACAGCCATTTTTTTCCCTAATGCTGAGTCAAGACAATTTCTTTACGGCACACATCCCACAAACAGCAAAAAGCTGTGTTAAATTTTCTCTCTCTCCTTTATTTTTAAAGCCATCTCAGGTTTTTAAGTGGATTTAGTCCATCAGGTTGGGTGCCACTCTGTTGTAATATGAGCTGCGGGCCACTTCCCGACACCTGGCTTCTGGCCAACAGCTAGCTTATGCCCCGAAATAATTACATGAAAACTGTGTTCTTTCAAACACTGCTTGGCCCATTAGCTCTAGCCTCTTACATATTGATCTAACCCATTTCTAATATTATGTGTAGCCCCACGTGCTGGCTTACCAAGAAAAATTTTAAACTGGATCTGTCTGAGGTGGGAAAATCATGGTGACTGCCTTATTCGGCTTTCTTTCTCCCAGCATTCTGTTCTGTTTACTCTGCCTACCTAATTTTCTGTCCTATCAGGCCAAGCAGTTTTCTTTATTAGTTAACCAATGAAAGCAACAGATAAGATACAAATCTCACCTCCATCAACATAGAAAGTTTTTCTGAATTTTTTTTCTACTGTGTTTCTGGATTACACACAAGCATTCATTTTTAGATAACTGACTCACTTTTACTTTTGTGACAGTTAAGTTCAATACAAAAACAAAAATTCACTGGACAAAATCAGGGTCAAAATTCATAAAACCTTCTATATATTCAATTTCAAATAAGCCAGCATTACATAAGGTGACACTATGATTAATGGTAGAATAATAGTTACCTAGTTCCCAAACATTATGTATTATAAATATCACTTCATATATCCACAGTTTGGCCATTACTCTCCACAGACTTTGACAGTTTCAGAGAGCTAACACCATTTACTGCTTACTACATAGCATAAACTATCTAGGGAAGTGTGAAGAATTCATCCTGATGTTGAGGATGAGGAAAAACTGGCAGGCTTACCAACCCAGCTTTCATCCATAACCACAATCAAATTCTCTGTTTTTTTCAATGTCTTACCTAAGGCTATTTTACTTCTGTTTATTTTGTTCAATTTTGATAAGTTAGTTTTGCTTTACTTTTAAAATTTTATTTGTTTTTCAAGACAGGTTTTCTATGTAGTGTGGAGCCTCACATGGGACTAGCTCTTGTAGAACAGATTGGCCTCAAACACACAGAAATCCACATGCCTCTCCTCCTGAGTGCTTGCATAAAAGTAACATACCACCACTGGCCAAATGGTTTTTATTTTTATGTTATAATTTTTATGTAATAGTGCATTACCTATAAAAATATAGATACATGGATTTGGTATAAATCTTCACACAAATAAATATCTATATATTCTTGATAATATCTGAATATTATTTTGCTATATAAGGTCTATGATGCTACATAGTTCAAAAACTATAGATAATGTTATACTAAAATTTTCATATATACGCTTTTGCCCTTGGATACATACTCTATTTCTAAAAGGATTGTCTACAAAATTCCCCTCTACAATTGTTGATGTACACATTTCCATACCCTCTATTTATTCTGGCATCAGAGGTGGAGAGAAAATATAAGCAATTTACACGATTTATTTGTTAAATTTCTATGGCATTAATAATTAAAAGACTGCTCCCTCATAGGAGTAGGTGAGAATAAATAGCTCTTCCTCTGAGTATAGGACAATGAACCTTTAATCCTGAAGGGAACATGATTCCTCATTGGCAAGATGAAAATCGGTTTTCCTGAAGAGACCATGATTCATAGAAGTAGCCATTCATTCTGGGGAAGTGATCAAAGACTCCTATATGACACTGTTGTATGAAGTATATCTCGAAGAATTTACTTGATTCACAATCATGTAGAAAAGAGACTCAGTGTTTCAGAAAGGAAGGTGTCCCTGACTGAAAGAACATTGTTTTGGGAAGTGGAAAAGAGAAGACTCAATGGTCTATCTATTTAGTTTTATAATTGTACCAAGTATTTTAAAATATTTGGTCAATTTTTGTGTTCTAATTTTTTGAAGTTGCAGCTGTCTCTCCAAGCAGATTTTCCAATTCTATGTAACTCAATGTGCAAATTTCCTATAAATATTTTTGATACTCTCACCCAAGATTCCATGCAATATTACCATCTAAATATTAAGTTGTTCATGAACAGAGATTGAGCATAAACAATTGTACTTTGCAAATTTTAAAATTTTCCATCAAATCTAGATAGTTTTGCTTTTTACCCTGGAATGGTAGAAAATTTTACACTGAAATGTATTTAGAAATGAGGGTTATAGTTTGCTTTCTCAGCTATATATGAAAACCCAGTGAGAGAAAAAGTAAAAAAAAAATATCAACAAAAGGCACTAAAACCAAAATAGGCATGATGCTGAAGTCCCTAGATTTAAGTAATATGCCACTGGCATATAGATTAGGCAGGAAATGATAATTATCTGTTCATTCCTAGCATTCACCAAAAAGAAATGTTGTCTTGTTTCAATGATGTATATGCGGCATAGTGTTACACAATTTAGTGATTATTATCCATGCACATTATGATTATACATGCACATCATTCTGAGGTTCTGTGAGGAATGGTCTAAGGGATAGCCTAAGCATGGCTTATGATCTATATAATATTCTTCCTTTAAAACAATGGTGGGAAGATTTGCTGGACACCTTATTGACATTAATCCTACCTTGGAGAGATGGAACTAGGAAGAGGTAACAAAAGTCCTTGGATAGATAGAAAAACATTTCCTCAAAGAATGTAAAACTTGTGAGCCTAGTGCTAGTATGGGGATAAAGGGATAGTACATTATTAAAGTCCAATTGACGATGGACAGACTAGAGTACGTAGTTTCTAGATTGATTATAGCTCCTCCTGGAATACTAAGAGAGAGGCTGTCTCACTTGTGAGAAAATTCACTAGAAGCCAGAGTTAAATGACTTTGAGGACATTTCTGTAAATCTAGCAATGTAAAGTATAGGCCCAAGAAGACAAGAATTGTGAGTTTGAGTTTTTCTTTAGATGTGTAGGTAGTGCTTGACTCAAAAATATTCAAATGCTAAAAGAGGCACAGTGATGTGGTGGGAACATATGTGGTGGTTATAGAACTGTAATTTATACATTATAGATTAAACTTGTCAGAAACTTCCACAGGGTAGGTTTTGCAGTAATTCATTTGGTTTCACAGACATGTAAACCCAAATTTGGAATATGGAAATCAGAGTGTATATGTTTTAACAGCCTGTGTTGTAATGGATTGAAAGGAAAAAGAAATGAGAGAAAAGAAAATGGTGAGAGTGAGAAGAGAAAAGAAGGATGTGAGGAAGAAAACTGGGGAAAGGAGAGAAGATGGGGCAGGGGAAAATGGTAGAAAGGAAAGAAAGGAGTTGTAAAAGGACAAGAGACAGGATACTGTCAAGATGACTGACTTTGTGTAAGGCAGTTCTTTTGGCATACATTCTTGTAATATCGGTACAAGGAATATTTGGGTAGGCAGGAATAAGAAAGAAAGAAGTGAAATAATTTACACGATTTATTTGTTAAATTTCTATGGCATTAATAATTAAAAGACTGCTCCCTCATAGGAGTAGGTGAGAATAAATAGCTCTTCCTCTGAGTATAGGACAATGAACCTTTAATCCTGAAGGGAACATGATTCCTCATTGGCAAGATGAAAATCGGTTTTCCTGAAGAGACCATGATTCATAGAAGTAGCCATTCATTCTGGGGAAGTGGCATAATTAGAAGGGCATAATTAGAAGGTGCAATGTGTAATAGGATAGTGAATCTAAGGTTTTGTTTTTGCTTTGTTTTGAGATTGGGTTTGCCTGTGTATTCCCTGGCTTTGCTAGATCTCAATTTGTTTACAGGGATGGACTTGAACACGGAAATTAGTGTGTGCTGGCAGTTAAAGTCTGTGTCACTTTTCAAGGGCCAGAAACACTCTTAAAATAAAAATAGAAGTTAGCATGGCATTGTTAGATGGTTGGTATTATACAGACTCAATTCAAAATTCTCTGTACTAGGAGCTGGAGACTATGGATGAATATTTTATGTTTGGACCAAATAATAAGACTCATGTTAAAAATATTAATATCCAATCTGTGGCTTAATATTTATTCCTGACTCTGTAGCCCAGTAGCTCATGCTTTTATTAACTAATTCTTATATCTTAAAATTTCCCATTTCCAGTATTTTATATTTTACCATGATGCATGTGGTTTGTCACCTAACATCTTGCTTTTTTAAGGGATATGTATCTTTGCATATCTAGAAGACATAACTAGAATGACTAAAATTTGGACTAATATAGATGACTATATTAACCTTCATCATCCTTAACCATTTATAAGGAATCTTGTAGTTAGAGGAGCGGCAGGGCTGTGTCCCCGTCACCCAGCCGCCCGCATGGCTTAGCTTAAGCCCCGAAATAACAACACACAAACTGTATTCATTTAAGCACTGCCTGGCCCATTATTGGCTAGCTCTTACATATCGACCTAACCCATTTCTGATAATCTGTATAGCACCCCAAGGTGTGCTTACCGGGGAGATTCTAGCCTGCAACTGTCTGGAGTGCAGACATCATGGCGACTCCTCACTCAGCTTTCTTCTCTCAGAATCCTCTTCTGTCTACTCCGCCTACCTAATTTTCTGTCCTATCAGGGCCCAGGCTGTTTTTTTATTGAACCAATGAAATCAACAGATTGATATATGACACTCCCACATCAGAATCTTTTTACAATGAAAGTAAACAATTATATACAATTATTTGGGGAATGTGTGCATAGTTTTATCCAAATTTGTTTTGGCTGTTTGATGGGCAAATATTTTTAGGTTTTGTTGTGACCTGCTGGGGCAGTCATCTTCCATCAAGCCACATGAACTTAATGTAAATCCACAGGATTCCATAATCTGTGAAAACAAAGCCAGAAGTTCTTTTTCACTGCAAATTATTCTTTGACTCAAATGTGGAACTTAAACTATTGCTAAAATGAATGTGTTTGTTTAGCTTATCAGTCCCAGGAATCAGATATTTTTCTTCAGTCAAAAAATGCAAAGAAGTGGGAAAAGGCTTATCAAGCAAATGGTCCTAAGAAACAAGCAGGTGTGGCCATACTAATTTCTAATAAAGTTGACTTCAAACTTAAATCAATCAGAAGAGATGAAGAGGGACATTTTATACTCATAACAGGAACAATTCATCAGGAGGAAGTCTCAGTCCTGAATATCTATGCCCCTAATATAAAAGCACCCCCGTACATAAAAGAAACATTACTAAAACACAAGACAGCCATCAAACCGCACACACTAATTGTAGGAGACTACAACACTCCTCCTCAACAATGGACAGGTCAATCAGACAGAAACCTAACAGAGAAATCAGAGAATTAAAGGAGGTAATGAATCACTTGAACTTAACTGACATCTATAGAACATTCTACCCAAATAGGAAAGAATATACCTTCTTCTCTGCAGCTCATGGAACCTTCTTGAAAATTGACCATATCCTCCGTAACAAAGCAAACTTCCACAGTTACAAAAAAATATTAGTAACCACGTGTGTCTTATCAGATCACCATGGATTAAAGTTAGAATTCAACAACAATGCTACCCATAGAAAGCCTACAAACTCATGGAAACTGAACAGTCAACTACTGAACCATACCTGGATTTAGGAAGAAATAAAGAAAGAAATTAAAGTCTCCCTTGAATTCAATGAAAATAAAGAAACAACATACTCAAACTCATGGGAAACTATGAAAGCAGTCCTAAGAGGAAAGTTCATAGCACTAAGTGCCCACTTAAAGAAAACAGAGAAAGCACACATTGGAGACTTAACAGCCCTCCTAAAAGCTCTAGAAAAAAAGAAGCAGACTCACCTAGGAGGAGTAGAAGACTGGAAATAGTCAAACTGATGGCTGAAATCAACAAAGTAGAAACACAGAAAACATTCCAAAGAATCAATGAAACAAAAAGCTGGTTCCGGGAAAAAATCAACAAGATTGATAAACGCCTATCCAAATTAATGAAACAGCAGAGAGAGAATATGTAAATTAATAAGATCAGAAATGAAAAGGGGGACATAACCACAGAATCAGAGGAAATTCAGAAAATCATTAGATCTTACTACAAAAGCATGTATGCCACAAAACTGGAAAATGTAAAAGAAATGGACACTTTTCTAGATAAATGCCATATATCAAAGTTAAACCAGGACCAGGTGAAAAACCTAAATAGACCTGTTAGTCTCAAAGAATTAGAAGCTGTTATCAAAAACTACGTACCAAAAAGAGCCCAGGACCAGATGGTTTCAATGCGAAATTCTACCAGAACTTCCAAGAAGACCTAATACCTATACTCCTTAAGGTATTTCACAATATAGAAACAGAAGAGTCTTTACCAAATTCCTTTTATGAAGCTACAGTTACTCTGATACTAAAACCACACAAAGACTCTACCAGGAAAGAGAATTACAGGACAATCTCACTCATGAACATCAACGCAAAAATCCTCAGCAAAATACTGGCAAACCGAATACAAGAACACATTAGAAAAATTATCCATTATGATCAAGTAGGCTTCATCCCAGAGATGCAGGGCTGGTTCAACATATGAAAATCTATCAATGTAATCTATCATATAAATAATCTGAAAGAAAAAAACTTTATGATCATTTCATTAGATGCTGAAAAAGCATTTGACACAATTCAACATCCCTTAATGATAAAAGTCTTGGAGAGATTAGGAATACAAGGGTCTTACCTAAATATAATAAAAGCTATATACAGCTAGCCAACAGCTAACATCAAATTAAAAAGAGAGAAACTCAAAGCCATCCCAATAAACTCAGAAACACGACAAGGCTGTCCACTCTTGCCATACCTCTTCAATATATTGTTTGAAGTTCTAGTAATAGCAATAAGACAACATAAGGGAATCAAGGGGATTCATATTGGAAAGGAAGAATTTAAGATTTCTTTATTTGCAGATGACATGATAGTGTACATAAGTGACCACCAAAACACCACCAAAGAAATTTTACAGCTGATAAACACTTTTGGTAATGTGGCAGGATACAAGATCAACTCCAAAAAATCAGTCACCCTCTTATACACAAAGGATATGGAAGCAGAGATGGAAATCAGAGAAGCATCATCTTACACGATAGCCACAAACAGCATAAAATATCTTAGGGTAACTCTAACCAAGGAAGTGAAAGATCTATTTGACAAGAACTTTCAGGCATTGAAGAAAGAAAAAGAAGAGGATACCAGAAAATGTAAGGACCTCTCTTGCTCTCGGATTGAGAGGATCAACATAGTAAAAATGGCAATTCTACCAAAGGCAATTTATAGATTCAATGCAATTCCCATCAAGGTACAATCAAAATTCTTCACAGATCTTGAGAGGACAATAATCAATTTTGTATGGAAAAACAAAAAACCCAGGATAGCCAAAACAATCTTATACAATAAAGGATCTTCTGGAGGCATTACCTTCCCTGACCTCAAACTCTATTACAGAGCTACAGTAAGGAAAACAGTGTGGTATTGGCATAAAAACAGAGAAGTCGACCAATGGAATCATATAGAAGACCTGGATTTTAACCCACAAACCTATGGACACCTCATTTTCGATAAAGGTGCTAAAAGCACACAATGGAAGAAAGAAAGCATCTTCAACAAATGGTGCTTGCACAACTGGATGTCAACCTGTAGAGGAACGAAAATAGACCATATCTATCTCCATGCACAAAACTTAAGTCCAAATGCATCAAAGACCTCAATATCAGTCTGAACACGCTGAACCTGAGAGGAGAGAAAGTGGGAAGTACCCTAAAAGAGATGGGCACCAGAGATTGTGTCCTATGTATAAACCCAGCAGCACAGATATTAAGGGCAACATTGAATAGATGGGACCGACTAAAGCTGAGAAGCTTCTGTAGGGCAAAAAACACTGTTACTAAGACAAAAAGGTAACCTACTGACTGGGAGAAGATCTTCACCAACCCCACAACAGACAAAAGCCTGATCTCTAAAATATATAGAGAACTCAAGTACTCTAGACTTTAAAATGCTAATTAACCCAATTAAAAAGTGGGGCACTGAACTGAACAGAGAATTCTCAACAGAAGAAGTTCAAATGGCCAAAAGACACTTAAGGTCGTGCTCAACCTCCTTAGCGATCAGGGAAATGCAAATCAATACAACTTTGTGATATCATTTTACACCTGTCAGAATAGCTAAAATCATAAACACCAATGATAGCCTTTGCTGGAGAGGCTGTGGAGAAAGGGGTACCATCATCCATTGCTGGTGGGAATGCACTCTTATGCAACCACTTTGTTTCATTTTCTCAGTAAATTTGGGATCAACCCACCCATGCACCCAGCAATACCACTCTTGGGAATATACCCAAGAGATGCCCTATCATATGACAAAAGCATTTGTTCAACTATGCTCATAGCAGTATTATTTGAATAGCCAGATCATGGAAACAACCTAGATGCCCTTCAATGGAAGAATGGATGAAGAAAGTGTGGAATATATACACATTAGAGTACTATGCTGTGGTAAAAACCAACGACTTCTCGAAATTTGCATGCAAATGGATGGAAATAGAAAACACTATCCTGAGTGAGGTAACCCAGACCCAAAAAGATGAACATGGGATGTACTCACTGATAATTGGTTTCTAGCCATAAATAAGGGTCACGGAGTGTATACCTAGTGAATCTAAAGAAGCTAAATAAGAAGGTGAACCCAAGGAAATACATATAATTATCCTCTTGGCTATGGGAAGTAGACAAAATTGCCAGGGAGAAAATTGGGATCTTGGGGGCATGGTGGGATGGGGGTAATGGGGGGTGGGGAGAGAAAAATGAGAAGGGGAGGATTGAGGGAACTTGGGAAAACAGGATGATTGTGATAAAGGAAGGATGGACAGGGGAGCACGGAGGCACAATTCTCAGTCAAGCGAGCCCCCCTTCGGGTGGGCAAGAGACTTGAACCTAGAGGGGCTCCCAGGGGCCCAGGGCTATGTCCCCAGTTAGTTTCTTATGCAGCTGAGGATAGTGAACCGGAAATGTCGCTATGCTGTAGCCATAGTGATGAATATCTTGTATATCACCATAGAACCTTCATCTGGTGATGGATGGAGATAGAGACAGAGACCCACATTGGAGCACTGGACTGAGCTCCAAAGGTCCCAATGAGGAACAGAAGGAGGGAGAATATGATCAAGGATGCCAGGACCACGAAGGGTGCACCCACCCATTGAGACAGTGGGGCTGACCTATTGGGAGCTCACCAAGGCCAGGAGGTCTGTGACTGAAAAAGCAGGAGATAAAACCGGACTCTCTGAGTATGGCGAACAATGAAGGCTGATGAGAGGTCAAGGAAAATGGCACGGGGTTTTCATCCTACTTCATGTTCTGGCTTTGTGGGAGCCTAGCCAGTTTGGATGTTCACCTTCCTAGACGTGGACAGAGGGGGGAAGACCTTGGACTTTCCATAGGTCAGGGAACCCTGACTGCTCTTTGGACTGGAGAAGGAGGGGGGAGCGGAGTTCAGGGAGGGGAAGATGAGTAGGGGGAGGGGGAGAAAGGTGGGAGGAGGGGGAGGGAAATGGGAGGCTGGGAGGATGCAGAAACTTCTTTTACTCTTCTCAATAAAAAAAAACGGTTAAAAAAAACCAAAAAATTGCAAAGAAGATAAAATAACATATGTTCTAGACCCTTTGTGTATTAATAAAATACTTAAAGCATTATTTTAACCTATGAATGTTTCTATGCTTTATTTTATTTCCCTGTCAGACCTATGCACACTCATCAAATATACTGTTGCCCATACACTGTTTTTTTTTCTGTGTGAATCTGTCTTTAGTGTATTTGTTTTTTGAACAGGAGCACTTTTGATAAGAAGCAAATCTAAGTCTAATGTTGCTGCTTTGCTGTTTGGCTCTGCCATATCCAATATTGCATGGGTTTTTTTACCTACAACACTGTGAGCAATGCTAATGGCTCCAGATCCAGTGATGCAGTGGGTCTGTTTTGCCATTAAGCAACTTGTGGCACTCTGCTCAAAAACCCCATCTACAGAGGTAGAAACATGAATGCATAGGATATAATAAAATAACTATAAATAAGATATACAGTATCATAAACAGAATGAGACAATACTCAATATAACAAATATAATTTGAATTTGTATCACTGTACCAGGATATATACAATGCAAATTGTCTATAAATAACTCACAAGTATTCACACTATAACTCACTATTAGTATTATTACTGCAAGCAAGTTCACAATAAGCTATATATTGCTTAAAAGGGAGAGAAGGTTCTATAACTAGATTTAACCTTGCAGTATGTGTCAGAGTCAGGGATTACTTATCCAGAGTTCTAGCTTTTTATCACAGAATCTCGTCTGACAAGCCATCCATTAATAAACACCCTAAAGGATTCTAAGAATGCATAGGTGTGAATGATCAAAGAAAAGTTAAGCAAACAGTAATACCTTATGGCTCACCTTCACCATTATTAGGGAAATGGAGAGAATATGGAGTCAAGCATTAAGGCTACCCATTCTGTTGGTTTCAATTTGTCTCAGTAGCCGGGCGGTGGTGTTGCACGCCTTTAATCCCAGCACTCGGGAGGCAGAGACAGGCGGATCTCTGTGAGTTCGAGACCAGCCTGGTCTACAAGAGCTAGTTCCAGGACAGGCTCCAAAGCCACAGAGAAACCCTGTCTCGAAAAAAACCAAAAAAAAAAATTGTCTCAGTAGTCCTCTAAGACAGAGAACAGATGCTATGGTAGTGCTATAAGTGAAAAGAGGCAAAATATTTTAAAATAACAGGAAAAAATAAGAGAATTTGAGACTCCCCAAGATCAAATTCTTGTCAAGGTCTCTTATATGTATCTATAGAACCAGGTTCAACATGATTAACATAGCTTTTACCTTTTCCCTAAGCCTAAAAACAGCATTAAATGCATGGGACAGTATTCAAAAATCAAGAGAAATAATTCAACCATATACCAGCATTAAACAGGGCAAGAGAGAACCCCTTAGAGAGTTTTATCAAATATTAACTAAGATTTTACAAGGAAGTATAGGAGACCCAGAAGCTAGATCAGTATGAAATGAATCTCCTGCTTTTGAAAATGACAATATAAAATGCAAAAGGATTCTTGGCATGAAAATATCAGATCAGCAACAAATGCATAAAATGGATTTTTGTGAACAATAAGTGTTGAGACACTTAAATACATTACTGTGGTTTGGGTAGGATAAGCAATTTCCAATCTAAGGAAGGGAATCTGAAATGTCAAATGTATTAATTGTGGTACAATAACACATCGGGGGAAGGTAATGTAGTCAATGAAGGCCCAGCAATAATGTCTCCTTTGTAAATGGCAATATTGAAAAAGCTCAATCTTTCTGACTATGTGGTAGAGTCTGACACTGTACCAATAAATGCAGATTAACAAAGAACAGACAGAGCAACCTGATAACACCAGGAAACTCCTTGGGTGCTTTTTGAAGGCCCCATGACAAACATCTTCCAGTAATTGTCAGTCACTGTGTAGGATACGTGCCATAATAAAAAATAAAAAATCCAGTGCCTCTTGTAAAAAATCATACTTTTTTGGACTCTGGAATAAACATGGAAGATAAATCAAAACTCCAGTTGGAAATAGCAAACATATTTTTACAAACGTCCATCAATGATCAAAGACCAAAATTAAGCATGCATATAAATAACATTGTGGTATTGCTAGACAGAGGTGTGAATGGGACTATCATTACTCAACTTTATATGATTGAAAAATATCCCAGGATAGCTTAAACAATCTTCCACATTAATGGAACTTCTGGAGGCATCAAAATCCCTGACTTCAAATTCTTTATTTTATTTTTTTTAGTTGTTGAAAACAAAAATTCCCGCCTCCCCCCATTCGCTATTTCCCTCCCCGTCCTCCTCCATATTGCCCCTCCCCACAATCCCCTTCCCTTCTCCTTCTCCCCCCACTCTAATCCACCTCCTTCTCAAGAATGAAGAGCAGTCCAGATTCCCTGCCCTGCGGGAAGTCCAAGGTCCTCCCACTTCTATCCAGGTCCAGGAGGGTGAGCATGCAAACAGGCTAGGCTCCCACAAAGCCAGTTCATGTATTAGGATCAAAACCTAATGCCATTGTCCTTGGCTTCTCATCAGCCTTCTTTATCCGCCATGTTCAGAAAGTTCGGTTTCATCGCATGCTTATTCAGTCCCAGTCCCACTGGCCTTAGTGAGCTCCCAATAGATCAGTTCCACTGTCAAAGTGGGTGGGTGCACCCTTCGTGGTTCTGACTTCCTTGCTCATGTTCGCCCTCCTTCTGCTCCGTATTTGGATCTTAAGAGCCCAGTCCAGTGCTCCTATTTGGGTCTCGGTCTCGATCTTGATCCATCGCCAGATGAAGGTTCTAAGGTGATATGCAAGGTATTCATCAGTATGGCTATAAGATAGGGTTATTTCAGGTTCCCTCTCCTCAGTTGCCCAAGGTACTATCTGGGGACATCTCCCTGAACACCTGTGAGCCCCTCTAGAGTCAAGTCTCTTGCCAGCCCTGAGGTGGCTCCCTTAATTAGGATATATATTTCTCTGCTCCCGTGTCCCAAACATCCCATTCCCCCATGACATTCCATTCCCTCAAGCTCCCCAAAATCTCCCCTTCTCACGTTTCTCACCCCAATTCCCCTTAGCCCCATGCCACCACACCCCAAATTTCCCAGTTTTTGTCTGGCAATCTTGTCTACTTCCCATATCCAGGTGAAAGACTATATGTTTTTCTTTGGGTTCACATTCTTATTTAGCTTCTCTAGGATCACAAATTATATGCTCAATGTCCTTTATTTATGGCTAGAAACCAATTATGAGTGAGTACATCCCATGTTCATCTTTTTGGGTCTGGGTTACCTCACTCAGGATAGTGTTTTCTATTTCCATCCATTTGCATGTAAAATTCGAGAAGTCATTTTTTTTTCCACTGAGTAGTACTCTAACATGTATATATTCCACACTTTCTTCATCCATTCTTCCATTGAAGGGCATCCAGGTTGTTTCCAGGTTCTGGCTATTACAAATAATGCTGCTAAGAACATAGTTGAACAAATGCTTTTGTCATATGATATGGCATCTCTTGGGTAGATTCCCAAGAGTGGTATTACTTGATCTTGGGGTAGGTTGATCACGAATTTCCTGAGAAATCGCCACACTGATTTCCAAAGTGGTTGCAGCACTGAAATTAATCTGGCATTGGCATAAAATGAACAGAAGGACTAGTGGGATCAAATCAAAGATGCAGATATTCATGGACATAGCTACAAACACCTGACTTTTGACAAAAAAGTGATGAATGTAAAATGAAAAAGAGCAAGCCTATTTAAAAATGGTGCTGGTGTAATTGGATATCAACATCTAGAAGAATGAAAATAGATCCATATTTATCACCTTGCACACAACTCAATTCCAATGGATCAAAAACATTCAACATAAAATCAACCAAGCTGAAACTCATAGAAGAAAAAAATGAAAAGTACACTTGAATGTATTGGCATTGTAGACCACTTCCTAAATAAGAACTCATGTATTAGAGACACTGAGAGAAACAATTAAATAATAGGACCTTCTAAAACTGAGAAACTTCTGTGAAGCAAAGCACACAAAAAACAAGATAAAACAGCACCTTACAGAATATGAAAATATCTTCACCAAGCCCATATCAAATAGAAAGATCGTCTTCAGAGTGCATAATAATATCAAGAAATTGGTCATCAAGTGAACAAATTATTTAATCAAAAATAGGATACAGACCTAGACCGAGAACTCTCAAAAGAGGAATTTAAAATGGCTGAAAGTCAATTAAATTGTAGTAATACGAGCGGCAGGGCTGTGTCCCCGCCCCCGGCCCCCCACATGGTGAGCTTTACCCTGAAATAATTAAACGGAAACTGTATTCTTTTAAACATTGCCTGGCCCATTATTGGCTAGCTCTTTTCAGCTAACTCTAGCACCTGGACTAGCCCATTTCTTATAAGGTGTGTAGCACCCCAAGGTGTGCTTACTGGGGAGATTCTTCTGTGCATCTGCCATGGGAACATCATGGCGACTCCTACAGACTCAGCTTCTTTCTCCCAGAATCCTATTCTGTTTACTCCACCTACCTAAGGTTGGGCCTATCGAATGGGCCTAGGCAGTTTCTTTATTAATAAAAAATCACTCCCACATCATTTCCCCCTTTTCTGTTTAAACAAAAAAGAAAGTCTTTCATTTTAACATAGTAAAATTACATATAGCAAAACAGTTATCAAGTAAGAATTATAGTTACAATATTTGTATCTATTTTATCTTTTATCATAACTAAGGAAAACTATAACTATAACTAACCAATCTTCAATTCCATTAAAGACTCCAGAAGGATATAATATTACCTAAGCAAACAAAAAATCAAAAGCTCTAGAAATGACAGAGACATCTCGCTGCCTGGACAGTCACCCAAAGTTCTTTCGTACCGTTGGGGCATCTATCTTTGGCCTTCAAGCCCATAGTATCCAGCAGACATTTTCCATGAAATAGGAAATTTCAAAGACAGTTCAGTTACTTTCTGCTGTGTCCTTCAGAATGTCTCACAGACTCCTTCATGAGTCATGAACCCTGAAAGACCATCTCACCTTTAGGCAAGTTCAGCAGTCCTCGCTCTGTGGGGTCTTTGTGTCCAGTTTATGCAACAGTCCAGGCAAGAACAGTCTCTTGCCCAAATGGCTATCCAACTCCATTAGGGTCCTCTTCGATGCCCATCTTCCTCTCGAAGTAGATTGGTACTGCCAGGAGCAGACATGTCTCATTGTCATGAAAAACCCTAAGTTATTAAAATATTTAAATGCCATATTCTGCAGTCTTTGAAAGATATTAAGAATGCATTATCTGAAATAGATCTATGCACCTATAAAAAATCTAACATGACTACAAGCTTGACCATTATTAATGATTATCCATTAACAACCTATATATGTTACATTTTTAAATGAACTGCACAATCACAATATTTAATCAAGATCAGAAATACATATACATGTAACAAAATTGACCTTAAAATCCATAACAATGCAAATTATTCATATCTATATCATATACCCGTTTAAATGTAAAAGAACATTTATAAACAGTATTTGGGAATATGGGCATAGTTTTTTCTCTCCAAAGAACTTCCTTCTGAATGGGGGCATTGTTAATTAGGTCATTTATGGTATAACCTGTGTACCAGGGTCATCTCAGTTGGCAGTTGAGTGAAGTAATTTCTTGAGGGTGTTCACTGCAACCTTTCAGGGGGGCAAGGTCTATATACCAAATTGGAATAGAAGAAATCTGGTCCTCTGTGAAAACAAAAGAAGACTTTTTCCGAAGCATCATATCCTTAGACCCAAATTCTGAAGTCATACCCTCATGATATCCATTCTGGTTCCACTTGGCAGCCCATATAATGAAATGACTCTCTGTACTTAGCTCCTTTAAAGTCAAAAATTTTAAAGAAAACACAATGTACATAATCCAGACCCTCTGTGAATTTTTCATTTTTATGTGGCTTATTTTTCTTTATTTCTCTTAAGCTATAACTATCTGTACTCTGTCTCTTTAAAGACTTTACCTTTTTTTAAGACCATTAACTTTATTCTCTATATTGTTTTTTCTTCTCTCTCTCAAGCCTACGTACATTCATCCAACTGTGTGGTCTTTTATGTCTGAATCTGTTTTATTGTGAATCTGCAATATTTTACTATCCAGGAGCACTTTGTTTTGCGCCTTTAAATCACTAAGTGCTTAAGAATCTAAGTTGTGACATTCCTAGGTCAAAAACAGGTACTGCCTGCTTGCCCTGCCCAGTCCAACATGGCGGAGCCACTCATGCCTCTGATCCTTGCACATTGCACCAATAGCATGGTGAAGCTGCTTGTGCCTCTGAGCTGTGGCATGCAATGTCCCCCTTTTAGGCACACAGCAGTCTAGTTGCCATCAAACAAATTGTAGCACTTTACTCCAAATGCTCCATTCAAAAGATCTGTGTCCCACAGGAGCCAGACAGAGATCGCCATGGCGGCACAGCCCAGAAAGCCGGCATTTTAAAACAGCCCGTTTTATCCTAATGCTGAGTCAGGACAATTTCTTTGTGGTACGCCACCCAGAAACAGCAAAAAGCTGTTTTAATTCTCTCTTTGTCCTTTTTAAGCCCTCTCAGGTTTTACGTGGATTTAGCCCATCACCTCTGGGCACCACTTGTAGTAATATGAGCTGCAGGGCTGTGTCCCCGGCACCCGGCCCCCACATGGTGAGCTTTACCCCGAAATAATTAAATGGAAACTGTATTCTTTTAAACACTGCCTGGCCCATTATTGGGTAGCTCTTCTTGGCTAACTCTAGCACCTGTACTAGCCCATTTCTTATAAGGTGTGTAGCACCCCAAGGTGTGCTTACCGGGGAGATTCTAGCCTGCGTCTGCCTGGCGTGTGAACATCATGGTGACTCCTACAGACTCAGCTTCTTTCTCCTAGATTCCTGTTCTGTTTACTCCAGATAGGATAGGGTGGGCCTATCAAATGGGCCTAGGCAGTTTCTTTATTAATAAGAAATCACTCCCACATCTTTACATGCTCAACATCCTTACTCATCAGACAAATACAAATCAAAATAGCCCTGAAATTCAATCTTACATCTGTAAGAATTGCCAAGACAAAAAAAACACAGTTTACAAATTATGCTGTAGAGGATGTGGGGTAAAAGGAACACCAATGCACTGCTAGTGGGAGTGCAAGAAGGTACAGCTGCTTTGGATTTCAGTGTGGTGATTTGTCAGAAAATTAGAAAAAAAAACTGCCTCACAATTCCAGAAAACATAGACAACAAATAGTGACATATATGGGTCTAATGTACACTTACATGGGAGAAAGAAAGTACAAGATCTCCTAAGAAAATTGGCAGCATATGGACCAGAGAAGATTTGAAGAGCGGAGGGCAATGGAGAAAATTATATAGCTTAATATGAACAGTTAAAAATGGTTAACTGAGAAATCAATATTGGTTAAACTATATAATTTAACAAAAGAGAAACTGTGGGCTTTAGAACAGCTTGTTCAGGAGCAAATAGAGGCTCTGCATTTTGAAGATTCAAGGAATAGTTGAAATTCTCTCTTATTTGTTGTTAAAAAATCTAAAATATGAAGAATGATTACAGATTTAAGAGCTTCAAGCAAGGTAATTGAAGCCATGTTCCCTCTCAAACTGTAATTCTTTTGCCTTCCCTATTACCTAAAGTATGACCTCTTACATTTATTTATTTAAAATATTGTTTCTTCACTATACCTTTACAAAAAACAGTACAGAGAAAATTTTACCTTCACAATGCCTGCTTCTAAAACTTCTCAGCATAGTAGGAGATGTAAATGTACTGTCCTCCCAAAAGAAAGCTAAATAGCCCCACCCTGTGACAATACATGGCAAGTCAGTCATTAAAATAAAATATAAACAGAGTTTTAATTCTATGCCATTACATGGAAGACACTTTGCTATCTGATTCAAATGTAGATACTTGTTGAGGGATTTATTAATTTCTTCCAGATTTTTGTTTGTCTTCCCCTCTATTTCTATAAGAGAGTTTTTCACTTCTTTTTAAAGTTTTCCATCATGCTCATTAAGTTATGTTTAAACTTGGTTTCTTCTACAACTTCTTGGTTAGCATGATCAAGTCTTCTTGTTTTGTTCTGCTTGATTCTGGTGTTACCATGTTGCATTTTAGGATGTTGGAGAAATTCTTGTTGTGGTGAATATGCCTCTTAGCCTTCAAATGACACTGGTAGTGTCTTGTCTTCTTGATCCATTCCTTGATGTGCTGTCTCTTAGGAACAAGCAATTTTGGAGCAAGCTCTTAAGTCCACTCAGTTTTGGTGCATGCTGTATAGCAGTGTTCCACAGAGCTCACAAAGAATGGTGGTTTGGGGCAGGGTGAATTGAGGGCTATCAGAAAATCTCACTGCTGGCTGCTAGAAATTCCTAAAGAGCTGGATAGTGGACCTTGGTGTTCCTCCCTTGCAGACATCCTAGGGAGTGGGGTATCTGAGGTCACAGGTACACTACTGACTCAATTCTTAGCTACTTTCAGTATTCACAGAGATTGTGTAGTAGGGTTCCAGGGATCTTGCAGGAACTGGTGGGATGGGGGCTAGCTGGATTAAAAGCTATCAGGAAGACTCCCTGCTGGCAGTTGGAAATATGGATGGATTTGGGAGGGACCCTTGTGTTGCAAGGAAAGTGCTTTGTATTTGTCCCGGTGTCCCGGCTAGCTTATACCCAACATAACCACACAACAACTGCATTAATTAAATTATAGCTTTTCCCATTAGCTCTAACTTCATATTGTCTAACTCCCACATCTCAATTGAAACCATTTCTATTAATCTGTGTATCACCATGTGGCAGTGGCCTACCAGGAAAGATTTGGCATGTCTGTTTATGGCGGCTCTATGTCAGCTCTGCCTGACTCTGTTTTCTTCCTGCCAGAATTCAGTTCTGCCTTCTCTGCCTACATAAATTTTAGTCAATAAGGTCAAAGTGATTTCTTTATTCATTAACCAATGAAAGAAAAAAACAATCAGAAGGACTTCAAACACAACCCCTTGTTTTTCATGCACATTGAGGTCATAGGGAGTGGGGTGACTGGGGACACAGTGCCACTACTGTCTCTCCTCTTAGATCTGCTCAGTTTTGGTGCAGCCTGTATAGCAGTGTTCCACAAGCTTTTGAGATTTAGCTTTTAAAAATTTATTTATTGATTATACAGAATTAATTTTATATGAACAAAGATATCATAAATTGACACTAACTTTTTTGAATTTGGTTTTTCTTCAGATATTTAATTTGAAGTTAAAATGAATTTCTGAAAATTAGAAACTTTCTACTAGGTGTAAGTCTCCTATAGGACAGGGCTACATATATAAAGGTAAAAATTAACACAGAAATTTACTAGTGAATTTTGTTGGATTAACAAAAAACTGTTCAGTGCTAAAAAACAAATTACTGTCTTATCTTGTAAAGAAAGTTTATTCCAGGTTCAGAATTTCTGATTTCCTTCTATATGTGAAGAGGGTTCATGACTCTATTGCTTTACACATATTTTGGAACATATATTGTGGAATAACTGAGAACATGTGTGGACTGCTATTCTGGTCAGATTTTATGAAATTTGAGAGCAATAGAAGATGCTGATAGAAAAGTTTTGAGACGTCAAAAAGGGAGAAATCATGTAATAATATTTATCTGAAAAAAATATCAATTCATACATTCTGAAGAAGAGCCATGTATGATCAACTACACTGGCAGAAGCAAGAATAATCAAGATATATTACAACCTCAGGAAATGGAGACTTAATGGATTTCTTTCTCCATTATATCCCTAAGCAATCCATTTTTTGTGGCAGATAGTCCATGAACTTTAGAAACAGAACACATATTTCAAGACATCTCACTATGGAACAGCAGAGTCTTGACATGAAACGTGGTACAGTGCTGTTATCTGTCATCTGAATGCCATGTTCAAAGAAGGCCAAAATAGTTTAATCCTTTCTTGGTTGTCCTGACACTCTGGATCCAGTCATTCTTACAGGTATGTGTAAACATTTCAACAAATACCAAAGAATATACCTTCATCTCAAAACCTCATGGAAACTTTTTGAAAACTTACCAAATACTTGATCATAATCAAATCTTAAAAGAAACAAAATATTGTAATAACCTTTGTTTAATATTAGATTACAAGCTATAGTTCAACAATATCATAAACTACAGAAAGGTCACAAAATCATGAAACATGACCAGTTCTCAACTGTTCCACAAATAGTTTAAGAGACATAAAAAATTAAAGATGTCCTAGAAATTTAAAGATGTTTAATCAACAATATATCACAATTTATGGACAAGATGAAAAACGTTATAAGGAGAAAGTCTATATCACTAAAATCATACAAAAAAAAACTAGAAGAAATGTCACATTAGCAACTCAACAGCACACCTAAAGGAATTAGAGCAAAAATCAGCAAATTACCTTTGAGAAATAGATGGCAAAAAACCATTAAGATAATGGTTAAACATAATAGAATTGAAACAAAGAGATAAATACAAAGAATCAATAAAATAAAAATTTAGTCCTTTGAAAAAAATCAACATGATAGACAAACCAAAAAATACTAACAAAAAAGCAGAGAGAGAGAGAGAGTCCCCAAATTAAGAAAATTTAAAATAGGACATAACAGTTATCGAGGAAATACAGAGAAACTTCAGGTCATATTTCAAAATACTAAACTCCACAACACTTGAAAATCTAAAAGAAATGAACAACTTTTTTTGATAAATTTCATATAAAGAAATTTTATCAAGTATTCTTATTCTTATTATTCTGTCCCATATCATGGCTCCTGACATGTGACAGAAACTCTGAGATATCTCTTATGAACAGGCTTGGAATTTTAGAGGGACTGAGCCAGATTCCTACACCAAAACCAGGTTTACATTTTTATAAATAATGCATATTAATACATATAAAAATGTTTATACTTACTAAACAAATTCGGGATTCCTGTTGATCCATAAAGGATCATAACTAGTTTTCATCCATCAGTATTTAAATACCCAGGGTCCCTTAAATTCTTTGAAGATGAGTGTTTTCCTGTGGAGACAAGATGAGAACCCTGCCCCCAACCTATATGTTATGATTATTATCCTTGCGAATGAGCTGTTATTTATCTTTTCCAAGGGGTTTCTCCTCTTCAAACTGAACCTTTATTAATTTTGATGGTGTCCACAATTTTTCCTCTCCTGTGGAGACAAGAGCAAAATCCCTGCCCCAACAAAGCACATCTACTGGCTTTTATTGTGAAGTCAGCACATCCTTGAGATAATCTGGTTGATTTAATTTGGCAAACTTTTCCATTATCCATTGTCTTTCTGCAGCCACTGTCCCCTTCTCATTAGCATTAAGAAAATTCAAAGTTAATAAAGCATTAGGTAATCTATTTCTGGGGTTATAATCCACCCCTTTCTGATTGTTTAATGTATCCTTTATAGTTCAGTTTGATCTTTCTATGACTCCTTGACTTGTAGGATTGTATGGTATATCTGTAACATGCTTAGTATTGTAATAATCAAAAAACCGTTTCATTTTCCTCGAGACATAAACTGGACCATTATCCGTCTTTATTTGTGTAGGCATACCCAGGATGGCCATAACTTCTAATAAGTGATTGATTACTGAATCAGCTTTTTCTGAGCTTTAAGCCATTGCCCATTGAAATCCTGAATATGTGTCAACAGTGTGGTGTACAAATTTTAATTCGCCACATTCTGCAAAGTGGAACACATCCATCTCCCAAATTTTATTCCTTTGAGTACCCTTTGGATTAGTCCCTGCAGGCAGTGGTGTTTCATTATAGAAAAACAAGTAGGACATTTCTTTGTTATTACCTTAGCTTGCTGCCATGTAATAGAAAACTCTTTCTTCAGGCCTTTGGTATTGAAATGATATTTTTTATGGAATTCAGGGGCCTGCAGCATATTTATCAATTTATCAATATCTGCATTATTTTGCGCTAGAGGAACAGGCAGACCCGTATGGGATCAGATGTGTGTTATATATGTAGGGAAAAGTCTATTTCTGATCATGTCTTGAACCTGAATAAACAATGAAGTCAGTTCTGTATTATCAGATATAAATTCAGCAGTTTCAATATGCAAGATAACTCTTTCTGCACATTGTTAGTCAGTAACTACATTAAGAGGGTATTTAAAGTCTCTTAGTATTATAAGCATGACATATAATTCTGCCTTCTGGACAGAATCATAAGGACTTTGTTCCAGCTTACTCAATTCTTCTGATTTCTAACCCACCTTCTCTGATTTATTAGCATCAGTATAAAATGTTAGGCTCCAGTTATTGGAGCATCATGGGTGATTTGAGGAAAAAGCCAAGAAGTTCTCTTTATAAAGTTAAGCCTATTTCTTTTGGGATAATTGTTATTAATTCCTCCCACAAAATTAGCACAAGCTCTTTGCATGGTTCCTTGTCTTCCAATAACTTTTTTATCTCATCAGCAGTGAAAGGCACTATAATTTCTGCTGGGTGTATGCCTGATAATTGACAAAGTCTCAATTTATCTTTTATAATTAATTCAGAGAATTTTCCTCATAAGTTTTTAAGTTTTTACTTGGTTTACATGGTAAAAAGATCCACTCTTTGATAATATCATCTCTCTACATTAAGGTACCTGTTGGAGAGATTTTGGAAGGCAATATGACAAGAATACAAGTAAGCTGTGGATTTACCCTATCCACATGTGCCTCCTGTAACTTTTCATCAATCATTATTAGTTCCTTTTCTGCTTTGGCTGTTAATTCTCTGGGACTGTCCAAGTCTTTATCACCATCCAAGGTTTTGTTTAAGTGAATTATTAGATTAGGGGTTACCCCAACAACTGGTCGTAGGCTGCAAATATCACCTAGCAATCTTTGAAAGTCATTAAGAGTCTGTAACTGATCTCTCCTAATTTGTGCCTGTTGTGTCTTAAATTTTTGTTAACAAGTTTTATAACCTAGATAATTAACAGAATCTCCTCTCGGTATTTTTTTCAGGAGAAATCTGCAAGCCCCGTTTAGGTAAAGCTATCTTTACTTCTTCAAACAGTCTTTCTAAGGTATGTATGCTTGAATCAGACAATAGATTATCATCCAGGTAATGTTATATGATAGACTTAGAAAATTGCTTGCATATTATTTACAATGGTTGATTTTCAAAATATTGGCACAAGGTGGAACTGTTCAACATGTCTTGTGGGAAGAGAGTCCACTGGTACCTCCTCATAGGCTGAGAGTTATTATAAGTAGGCACTGTAAAGGCAAACTTTTCTCTTTTTCTTGTAAAGGTAAACAATCTGTTAAATCAATAACGATGAGAGGCCATCCCTTTCGTAATAGAGAGGGCAAAGGAATTCGAGATGCAGAGGGCACATAGGTTGAATATCCTTTTTGGTAGCCCTGAGATCTGTCACCATTCTCCATTTGCCAGATTTTTTTTTCTTAACAACAAATACAGGAGAATTCCAAGAGCTGGTAGATTCTTCTATATGTCTACCTTCTAATTGCTCTTGTACCAGCTGTTCTAAACCTGCAATTTTTCCTCAGCTAAAGGCCACTGCCTGGTCCATATTGGTTTCTCACTCAGCCATTATAGAGGCAGGGATGTTGGTACCTCTGAAGGGTCATCAATTGCTTTGTGTTCTTGTACAGCCTGAACAACCAGAATCTGCTGTCTGAAATATCTTTTTAATATTTTCCTCAGAAATATGGCTCTAAAAGAAGCAGGAATGGTAATTTGCATATTCCATTGCTGCAATAGGTCATGGCCCCATACATTCATTGCAATATTGGCTACATATGGCCTTAGTTTTCCTATTTGCCCTTTCTGGCACTATGCATTCAACCCATTTTGTGCTTTGTCTTACTTGAGAGAGGGTTCCAATTCCTAGGAACTGAACATCCACCTCCTGAAGAAGTCAATTCGGATGCCAAGATTCCAGAGTAATGATACTTACATCCGCACCTGTGTCCAGTAAATCAATAATAAAAATGCCATTTACACACACTCTTAGCTTTAGTCTTTGTTTATTTATAGAAGTCTGCCAAAATACATGTAACTCATCCTTCAGCCAATTAATGCTTTGAACAGCAGGCATGGGGCTTTCTAATTTTCCTGACGAGGCACGTTCTCTACATTAACCAGAATAACTGGACCACATTCACCATGGGGGCCTGAGAGAGGCACCGCACTGTATTTCCCAATGGTAACAGATTGCCTTGTCTATCTCTTGTTGATGTGTGTCCACTGCCCGCCTTTTCCACATCTCCTACACAAACCTGAAGGCTGAGTGCTCCTATTTCTGTTATTCCTAGAAGAGGCATTATTATTATTATTTCTGGAACTTGGTTGTCTGCAATTCCTTTTCATATGTCTTATTTTACCACATTTAAAACATTTGGTATCTTGATGCCTTCTTTTACCATTGGAAATTGCTTCTTCTACCCATATTTCAGTATCATAGTCAAATGTATCAACATTTGTTGTATGCAAGACCCATTCGTTCAAGGGCACTGATCTGATATTTAAAGGTTCCAGGATCCTTTTGGACTCTACATTGGCATTCTCATAAGCCAAAGACTAATTTATTATATGTCTTGTTTCTTGGTTAGGTATCCCTATTTGTACAGCCTTAGTTAGTCTTTGTATAAAGTCACTAAAGGGTTCTCTCTGACCCTGTTTAACCCTGATACAAGATTCCACTCTCTGTCCTGGGTCCTGAATCCTATCCCAAGCCCTTAAAGCTGCTGTGGCACATATGGATAAAATGTGATCATCATACAGAGCTGTTCTTGAGGATCAGAGAAAACTCCTTAACCTAGAATTTGATCTAGGGAAATCTCAATTCCTTCTGCTGTTTCCTGTTTTTCTAAAAGTCTGGCCTCTTCCTTGCAAAGGCATCTGAAATGCAATAGAGGCCCACTCTCTAGTACCGCTGAAGTTAATTGAGCCCAGTCATGAGACGTGGCCTTGTTACTAAGAGCCCACGTTTTGAGTATCTCTGTAAAAATGGACAAATATAGTTTGTAATTGACAATAGCTTGTTTAATTTCTTTTAGATCACTCGTATGGACAGGCTCCCATGTATGTTCCTTGACAACCCTAGGGTTTTTGGAGCTGGTCACCTTTCAGATGTTATTACTGGAAAGGCAGGTAGAACTCTGGTGAAAGTATCCTGGAGAGGTTTACTCACTGACGGAGTTAAGTTTGCCTATCAAACTTTTGCTCCTGTTCATCAGAGTCTATACGTTCCCCCAAGCTTTTTCAATCTGTATACCATTGCCTTCTGTAAGGCCTGAATCTCCTGTCCAGTATTCTGCTCCAAAGCCTTCATCAAGGATTTTAAGGTATGAAGTTTGTCCATTAGAGATAATATCTCACCCTTGTACATGATTTTCATAGCATAAATTGTGACTTCTTGTATTAAAATTCTGTCCATTAATCTTTCATACTCCTTTGATGAAGTCCTATTAATACATTCAGCAGTTTGAATCCTCTCAGGTAATATTTCAGCACCTACAGAAAGGGACTGAAGTTTACGAGCCAAATCAGCTGTCCCCTCCTCCAGAGCAGCAAAGCTCTTTTTAATATTAGACTGCAACTTTTCTAACTTTTGCTCTGTTGATGAAGTCATATTAGACAAAGATCTATTCTCCTCGTTGAGAATTTCAAATTCTTTCTTGAGGAGGTGGGTGTCAGTCTGATTGTTTTTGAAATTACCTCAACTGACTGAAAGTTGTGGCGAACTCCCTTACCAGCAGGAAAGAACACCCACCAGATGAGGATTCTTCCCAAATCAAGTTTTCCTGGAGCCTCTTGGTTGAAGGGAGAGCAGGAAGCGAGGGGCCCCGAGCTCTGAGCTGCAGCTGCTTATATAGGGACTAGGGATACGTGCAGGCTTCCTATTAGTCAAAGTGTCTCAGCAACCGCTCCAAGCTCCCTGATAGTTCCAGCACACTGAGGACACTGAGCATGCCCGAGATGGTGGTACTGGCTATGACCTTATATGGCATTGTTTACTCCAGCCTGAAGGAGCTAGGCGCCATCTTGTAATGGTTGCCACACATACTGGCTCCCTGCAGTTCCCTCTCCTTGTTTGTCTCAAAGCCAAGTCAAAGGTCTTATTCCCGATCAGATCTTCACCTCATGATGTGAGGGCTGATCAAGGGGAGACTTGTGTCTATGGTATTCCTTCTCCAGTGCAATGGAATAAGATCCATGGAGGTGCAAAGGCAATACCGGAACACAAAGTCTAGCATACCTTCCTCGTTGCAATGGACAGAACTTCCGCGAGTGTGCAAAGGCTACGCATCAGTCATTATTGACTCTTGAGGACAGATAACCAAACTTGGGGGGGAATCACCCTTCTCCAGGGCAGCCAACGCCTGCAGCATTACCACCTTATCATGGGATGCCTGAGCCTGAAGGCGACAATTTAACCATCGGCACAGCATGCACCCTCTTATGCAGCATGCAAAAAACATCCCCATGCCCACCCAATCCTTAAACAGGGAGAAGGCAGAGGAGATCCAGGACAGCAGTCCCTCCTCCATGCTGAGATCTATGCGTTTTGAGTTGATTAGAACCACTGTGCATCTGAGGTCATCCAGGGTGGCATCAAAGTCCTGAGACCAATTTCAGGAATGGGGTTAGGGTAGACTGGCAGAATACCCCATCTCTGCTCTGCTCGGCTTGGGATCATCTTCCACAGGATCAGCAGTATCAGCATCCTGAGGAGCGGCAGAGTCATTTTCATGATGGACTTCAACAGTTCTGGTCAGGCGACTAGGGACCCAATGAGGCAGTTCTCTCCTTGGGGGCAGGGAAGTCCGGACCAAGGACCTCTCTCCAATCGCCTCTGGAACTCCTCTGTGGGATGTCTGCAACCACGACATCAGGTCCAGATTTTTTCTTTCTGTGAAAAAAGCATAATCATACCCTCGACCCCAAATATATATAGGTCAGGTTTTTTTCATAATGCATTGCAAGGGCTTTTCCACCTTGCCTTAGCAAAGGTCAGCTTGGTGTTATCACGTCATATCCATTTGCATCAAGATCTGTTGGCAACTTTCATAAGTTGCTTTCAAGGAGCCTTGTTATGCTCCACAATTTTTATTTATTTATTTTTATTAGCCATTTATGCAGTTCTTCCATTGGAAGAGCCATTTGTAAAATTTAGCATAAAATCCTTTAAGGGATTTTTGCTATAACATTAGTATTGCTTTTGGCCTTTGAATCGAGCAAAGGCAATTGTCCAGCAATCAATCCCAAAACTATCAATGAATCTATTGTTTAGTATAAGAAACATTGATCATAGTGATGTTTTAAGGTCTTTGCTAGCAAGCAAGCTGTAATGCTGTGTCCATAAACAACAGTCAAAAGCTACTATGGCATTTTCTTGCCAGGAAGCAAGCTGCAACAATGTATCCATAGCTCCAGAGTCTGGACTGCCTGCTTGAAAGAGTCAGAGTTTTCCCTGGCAGGAAGGCCCAGAAAGCTGGCATTTTAAAACAGCCAGCTTTTTTCCTGGTAAGGCTGAAAACAAAAATGCTTTAAGCAAATATCTTTTAGCAGCTGTTGCTCCTTCCTCAGCGTTCGAATAATTCAAAGAAACCAAATGAATATCACTCCCTTCCTTAGCGTACCGTGTTTAGTGGCAAAATTCAGCTCTCTACCAAGCTTATCCCAGGATGACACATTAAGATTGCCAGAGATGGCAAACCAAGATGCAATTGTGTCATTCTTAGCTAAAAACCTTTCCAAAGCACTCTGTAACAGCTAGTTAAAGGTCAGAAAAATATGGTGTGATGTTGAAGCGCCCATTCTAAAATCCTATTCTTCCTTTCATTTTCATCTTTAAACTGTCCACTTTTGTTGTGGCTCTGACTTTAAACCGTTCACTTTTGTCAAGGCTCTGACTATAAACCGTCCGCTGTAGTCGTAGGTAATAAACGGCCCTATTACCCCCGCTCTCCCTTCTACCGGCAAGAGAGGAAAACCCGCTTTCTGTCGCGGATCCCCAGCCTTACCTGGGGACTGTCTGGTGCACCCCCTGACGGGCCACCATCTGTCGTGCAACACCGGAGCTCTTCTCACGATGTTGCCGCTCCACGTGTTGGGTTCTGAGTCCTCTTTGGCCCCACACTCGGCACCAAAGCTTGTCCCAGCATCCCGGGGTTTTTGGCACCAGTAGCAGTGAACTCCCCTGACCAGCAGGAAAGAACAGCCACCAGATGAGGATTCTTCCCGAAATCACGTTTTACTGGAGCCTCTTGGTTGATGGGAGAGCAGGAAGCGAGGGGCCCCAAGCTCTGAGCTGCAGCTGCTTATATAGGGACTAGGGGTACGTGCAGGCTTCCTATTGGTCAAAGTGTCTCAGCTCCTGCTCCAAGCTCCCTGATAGGTCCAGCACACTGAGGACACTGAGCATGCCCGAGATGGTGGTACTGGCTATGACCTTATATGGAATTGTTTACTCCAGCCCTGCAGGAGCTAGGTGCCATCTTGTAATGGTTGCCACACGTACTGGCTCCCTGCAGTTGTCACTCAAAATGTACCATTTCTTCAGCATTCAACCTCTACCCTAAGAATCCTGTATTCATTCTGTATGGACTGCATCATTCTTCTATTATCAAACCATATTTAAATGAAGCCACCAAAAAAAGTAGAATAATAAGTGCCAGGAATATCTAAACCAGTGGGATATCCTCTTGTAAAATCTCAGACATGGTATAATTTAAAAAGCTGTGAAAACTTTGAATGATAATGTTTTCTGACATTTTTAAGCAAAACTGTAATTATTTGTATTTAATCGAAAGAAATTTTACCTGTAATGACCATTGCCCATGGCTGGCAGGGGGGCAGTCGAGCTGAGTCTCACTTTCTGAACTCCATTCACTCACTCACTTTTTCAGCAGCAGCAGAGCGGTCACTCAATGAGAGCAGCTCTGGGCTGTGTGTGTGTGGGGGGAAGGTGCCAGAAGGGAGCTTGCCAGCTCCTGGCAGCCATACAGCAACCAGAAGGTAGGAGGCAGGTGGCCAAAAATTCGCACTTCAGGTGCCAATTATGGGCGTGGCTGATCAGAAGTTGTAATTAGCCAAACCAACTTAAAATAATATTCACCTTTAATAAACAGAAGAAAGGGAACATAAAAAAACAGCGATTCAGGAGAGCAGGGACACATAGAGAGGGAGCAAGAGCACATGGATGTTTATATTGGCTATGTTTGGCCCCAGGGGGATGCACCTTAAGCAGCATGTGATTGGCTGAAGTCCCCATGATAAGAAGAAAGTCTATATCAGTAAAATCATATATAAAGAACTAGTAGAAATGTCACATAACCAACTTAACAGCACACATATATAGGAATTAGAGCAAAAAGCAGCAAATTACCCTTGAGGAATAGATGGCAAAATATCATTAAGGTAATGGATAAACAATATAATTGAAACAAAGAGATAAATACAAAGAATCAATAAAATAAAATTTAGTCCTTTGAGAAAATCAACATGATAGACAAACCATAAAAATAATAACACAAAAGCAGAGAGAGAGAAAGTCCCAAATTAAGAAAATTTTAAAAAGGACATTTTAACAGTTATCTAGGAAATACAGAGAAATTTCAGGTCATATTTCAAAAAAGTAAGCTCCATGACACTTGAAAATCTAAAAGAAATGGACAGGTTTCTTGATAAATTTCACATGCCAAAATTAAACAAAACAAGATAAAATATTTAAATAGACATACAACTCCTAAATAAAGAGAAAATATCATTAAAAGCCTCCCAACCAAAAAAGTGTAGTCATGTGATTTCAGCTCCAAATTCTATCTTAATTTCAAAGAAGATATAAGAAAAAAACACCTCAAATTGTTTTAATAATAGAAATAGGAGTAATATTGCTAAAATCATTTTATTTAGCCACAATTACAGTGATGTGGAAACCAAAAATGATGAAATAAAGAAAAAGGATTACATACCATTCTCTCTTATGAACATTGATACAACAATAGACAATAAAATACTGGAAGTGAGAACCAAGAACACATCAAAAAATCATGCACCATGACCGAGTAGAATTCATCCTAGCGTTGCAGGGATAGTTCAACATACAAAAATCTGTCAATGTTTTCGACCATATAAACAAAGGGAAAAAAGAAAAACAATCCTCTCATTAAGCTCTGAAAAAGCATTTCTTAAAATCCAATATTCCTTTATGATAAAGGTTCTCAAGATGACAATGCTACAATTTACATGCCTAAACACAATAAATAAAATTTCCAGTAAATAAATAGCCAGTATCAAACTAATTCAAGAGAAACTCAAAGTAATTCCAATAATATCAGGGGCAAAAATTCTGTTTACTCTCTTCTTATATTCTCAATAATGTTCTGGATTTTATAGCTAGAAAAATGATGCAGCAGAAGAACATTGAGAGTATACAAATTGGAAAGAAAGAAGCCAAAATTTATCTAATAGCAGATAATATGTTTGTATAAATGACTCCAAAATTTCTACCATGGAACTCCAACCACTGAGAAACATCTTCTGTAATGTACCTGGATATAATATAACTCAAAAACTTAATATATCCTTATTATACAGAAATAACAAATGGGCTGAGAAAGATATAAGTGAAACAACAATTTACAACAGCCTCAAATAATATAAAATATCTTGGGGGAAACTCTATCCCCAAAATTTCAAAACCAATTTGACAAAAATTTTAAGTTTTAAAGACATTGATTGGGGGAAATAGATGGGATAATACATCTTCTTTCCTCAAGGACTAATTAAACGTAAAAATGGTGATCTTACCAAAAGAAATTTACAGATTCAAATCTACCTTCATCAAGTATTCCATGAAATTCAACACAGAACTTGAAAAAACAACATTTAGTTTAACACAGAAAAAAAAAACAAACCTCAAGATAGCTTAAACATTTATGTAAAATAAAGAAAATTCTGGATGAATCATGAATTATGTATTGGCATTAAAAGCAGAACTGTGGATCAATGAATTGAAGACTCTGATATCAATCCACATTTCTATGAGCATGTGATTTTGACTAAGAAGCTAAAATTATTCAATGGACAAATGAACGCATCTTCAATTAATTGTGCTGGCTTAAATACATGTTTTTAGTTAGAGAAGGGCAAATGTATTCTTATTTATGATCCTGTGAAAAACTAAAGTCAAAGTTGATCAAAGACTTCATGATAAATCTAGTTACACTGAAAACTATAGGAGAGACATGAGAAAAAGCTTTGAATGCAATGTCCCAAAAGTCAATGTTAGGAGAATCCATTGCATCTCATATTTCAAGAATGAAGACCACACTCTTCTTGTGTCACACACACTTATTCTCTTACTTGTTATTCAAACAAGACACATACAAAATTTACTCTTTTTTTTCAGGATAACTAACCTCATGCGTAAGATTAAACTAAAAGGATGAAGTAAGTGAATTAATAATTGGTTCAGTACAAAACCACAGTAAAACACTGAAAGCAGAAAAATACTCACCTACACATAACAGACTACAAAGCAATCACTTAAACTCTCTCTCTTTCTCTTTCTTTCTCACTCTCTCTTTCTTACAAACACACACTCCCAACCACATATACAAGATGTAAAATGACACCGATGCTCTATGTTCAATGCCAAAGGAAACTAGACATTACAGTTTTCTCTAATTCTTAGTAATTTGCTTTTACCCTAAGTAATGCTTTTTATATCCCAAGAAGAATTCTTTCCCTCACTAATTCATGAGTCTAGAGATGTAACATGATTACTACTGAGGACACAGGTAAGCTACTTTGAGAAGTCCACTCTCTCTTTGGCTGAAATTATGTTGTCCCCCCCTCCTTAATATGCTGAGTCTTGGGAACAACATTTTTGCCAAAAACAACTCTTTATTCTTGAGGACAAATTAGGAGGTCTCAGCAGGAGCTTGTTTTGTAATTTGTATAAAATTCTGTTCCCTATATCTTGACCCAACAGTTTTCTTTTTTCTGTTGTAACAGAAGAAGAGATAGTTGATTAAATAAGGCCCTCTGCAATTCAATGTCTGGGTAACCTTTATTTGTGTGTGGGTGCCTTATCAGTGGGATTACAATCTGATCTTTATGCATGAGTTGATAGAGTGGAACATATTCATTATGGTTGGATGCCTACTCAAATCTTGATGCAGAGGAAGGATCTTGGTCTTAAGCTCAACTTGATATGTCAAGCTTATTGGCATCCCTATTATGCCTGGAACGTCCCGAAAGTAGAAAAATGCATAGGAAGTATGCAGGATCTTATTGGATGGAATGAAAAGTGAGAAGGTATGAAAAACTGTACATGGTATGCAAAATAAATGGAAAAAAACAGAAATGAGTAAAATAGGAAATATGTTGTGAAAAGTAGATAAATCCTTTTTCTGATTGCTAGATAATATGTTCCTAAAACTTTAGTAACTTTACATTGTTATGTCTTTTGGAGGCTTCCCCCCATTATCCCATCCTTATTTCCTCATAATAATAGCTAGGGTATATTATGTTTACTACAGGCAATAATAATACTGTGATTTCTTCAAAGTATTTTGGTGTAGCAGGTCCTTCTGTGTATGTGATGCTTTCATTGGTGAATAAAGGAACTGCTTTGAGCCTACAGGAAAGCTGTAGACGAACAGAGCTAGGTGGGAAAAAGTAAACTAAATGCTGGGAAAAAGACAGGTGGAGTCAGAGAGTGACTCCATGAAACCACTGAAGACAGAGGAAGAGAATCTTATCTGGTAAGCCACTGTCATGTGATGATATACAGATTAATAGAAATGGGTTAATAAATATATGAGTTAGCCAATAAGAAGCTAGAGCTAATGATCCAAACAGTGATTTAATTAATAGTTTCTGTGTGATTATTTTGGTTCTGTGAGGTAAGTCAAACAAATAACCCTCTCCTCCTACACTATTTGAGGATTGGCTTCCTCAATAGACTGGTTTCTTCCTTGCACTTTTGTGTATGTTTTGAAGCCATGACCTATCTAAGATCATAAGTTCTCATTATGCTCCTGAAAATTGCACATGTGATCATATGGCATCTTCACCAGGGTAGCTTTTTGTGTATGATAATACATGGATGAAAAACTATCTAAATTTTTACCCTTAAAATTCTATACTGTGGTTTCAGAAATTAGGAGTGAAATGCTACAAAACTAAAAATGAATTAGGGAGGTGGAGGAAAATGCCTTAATCCCAGTGCTCATTAAGCAGAGTCAAAAAATATTTGTGGACTGTGGCTGCTTGCTCATTTCTGGCTGTCCAGACCATGAAATTATCACACAGAAACTAGATTATTTGCAATACTGTTTGGCCTATAGTTTAACTTATTTCTGGTACTTTTATAACTTAAATTAACCTATTTCTATTTATCTGTGTGTAGCCAGGTAGCTGTGCTTTACCAGGTAAGCATTTGTCTGGTGTCTGTCTCTGACAAGGCAACATGGCTTCTCCCTCTGAATCTGCCTAACTTTCTTTCCTCTATCTGCTTACCACTTGCCCTATTCTTCTAAGCCACCGAATGAAACAGGTTTATTCACTGACCAATAAAAGCTACATGAAGACAAAAGGCCTTCCCATACCAGACCACTCTAAGTTCTAGGTCATCCTGGTCTACAGAGTGAGTGTGAGGACAGCAAAACATACACAGAGAAACCATGTCTCAAAAAAATGAAAGAGGACATTCAGCTATATTTGAATCTAATTTTCTTATGTAAACCCTGGAGTCATTGAAATATGGATATATGAAAGTATTCTGATTGTGCAATTTTAAACAACACTCCACCCAGCCACTTAACCACTCAAAGAAAAACAAATGCACAAGATAGTCATGAACAAATGAATACCTCCTAATTACAGATGAGATCTTTCATGACAACCCTGGAGAAATACCAACCTCTTTTAGCTGTGTTCATGATATTTCTTTAACTTCCAAACACAGTCTACGAAGCTTCTGGACTACTGGCAATGGACCTTTAATCACAAAGACAAGCTCGGAGAACTCAACTGGAGCTTGTTATTGGAGTCAACTCTCTTCCCTCATCTTAAGTATATATATATATATATATATATATATATATATATATATATATATATATATATATATATATATATATATTAAGCTCCATACAGGAAATATGTATATAGTATGGAGCTGACAATTGTATACATTTATGTGGTTGTGGTGCCCATAGTGGTAGGCTCAAAACCTGAGCTGAATTTTCAGATCATAATCCCAATGCTTGTTGCATCTTGAAGCACGGATAGGATTTTCAACCTAAACCCAACGTGATAAAACATGGTCTGTTGACTCCCATAGGATACCTGATGCTTTCTTCATGGAGAAAGTGTGATATAAAGAGGTGCTATATGGAAAGTGGGTAGAGTGATCTGGAAGCCAAAAGACAATTTGTAGCAAAATATGGATGGTATAAAAACTTAAAAAAATTTAAATAAAAATATAATTTTGCTGAGAAATATATGCCTCTTTACTGATTGTCGGGCTATAATCTTTTTTACCTTCAGCTATCACTGGTTCTTATTTCTGCATGCATATTTGTTTACACATAGATTTTTTCTTAAGTCTTGGATAGTGCTAATAGTAGATAAAATACCCTACATCTACTATATAAAAAATTACCGTATGATGTCTATTGATTGGTTAAATAATGGCTTTACATTATATTATTAATGGTGATGTTTTTTGTTTGCAGAAAATTTTTCTGTCGTGTAATTGGTCTGTGAAATCAATCTTCGGCTGTCATAAAGGTAGAAATTTAAAAAAGAAAAGAGAAAAGATGAACGAAAGGAACAAAAAGGAAAACAGAGAAAGAAAAGAGAAAGAACGAAAGAAAAAAATGAAAGCTTTACAAAAAACGAAAGGGATGGGAGTCTGGATGCAGCGCAACTGGTTACCCGTTCTACTGCAGGCCATGAGCAAAGCAGTCACCATGAGGCACTGCAGGGCCTTCCCTGGTGTGCTATGGCGGCGCTGGTGGCGTCGGCAGCAACAGCAGCTGAGGAAGCGGCAGTACTGGTGGACAGGCCGACACAAAGGCAATGGCTCTGGCTGCACTGCCATGGGGCTATCTGGGGTTCCGGAGAAAGTGTTTGCCGGGCAGTCAAAGATCTATGCCTACATAAAGCCAAACAAGTGCTTCGGAATGTGCTACCCTTTTCAGGAAGAAAACTCAGTTGTACATTACGAGGTCAAATGCCAGGGGAAATCATTATCTGGAATCTCCAGGAAGCCAAAAGAGGAAAGAAATGCTGGAAATATGATCCAAAGTTCCGTGAAGTCCGATGAACAGAAGATGGAAGAGGCCAGGAGAGGTCCCATGGCATCTTTTCCAAACCAAAAAACTGAAGCAGCAGATCCCTCCCAAACTCTTCCCTCATCATGTGATTCTATCAATATAGTGGCTCCCAAGCAGGCCCTGAAAAAACACCTCAATGGCAAGCAGGCCCCTCAGAAAAAAATCTCAAGGGAAAACACAGCAGAAGAGAAAACTGACAGATTTCCACCCAGTGCGAAGGAGCTCCAGGAAGAGCAAAGCTGAGCTACAGTCTGAAGAAAAGAAAAAAATTGATGAACTGATTGAGAGGGAAGGAAGAAGGCTTGAAGGTTGAACTCATTGATGGAAAAGGCCGGGGTGTAATTGCCATGAAGCAGTTCTCCCAGGGAGACTTTGTGGTAGAATACCATGGCGACCCCCCTTGAGCTCACCGATGCCAAGAAGCGGGAGGCTCTGTATGCTCAAGACCCCTCCATAGGCTGCTACATGTACTATTTTCAGTATCGGAGCAAAACCTACTGCGTGGATGCCACTCGAGAAACTAATCGCCTCGGAAGGCTGATCAATCATAGTAGGTATGGGAATTGCAAGACCAAACTGCATGACATTGATAGTGTGCCTCACCTCATCCTCATTGCCTCCCGCGACATTGCAGCTGGGGAAGAGATCCTGTTCGACTATGGTGACCGCAGCAAGGCCTCCATTGAGGCTTATCCTTGGCTGAAGCATTAACCATGTGGCATCCCTGTCTCCCTACCACCCTGCCTTCTTCTTCAAAGGAAAAAGTGCCCTCAAAATGAAACGATTTTTTTAAAACACACTTACTCTTACCTAAAAATTTCAGATGTTTTCAAAAAGTCTATTAAAGATGCATTTTCATGTAGCATTTAAATATTTCTTACAGGTTTCCAAGGTGGACTTGAACAGATGGCCCTGTATTATGAAAACATTTATATTCTCATTGTTTTTGTACCGTTGTGCATACAGGTGAGCATTGGTGCTTCCCAGTGCAGTTGAGGACAGGGCTGGCATAGGCATACACATTGACTTGTGTGAATATTTTTTTAGCAAATGTATTGCTGCAAGCTCGTCTTTCCCTCTGCTTTCCGCAAAAGTTACTGAGCCTGGGGCTTGGAAGCTTTGCGGGGAACAGACTTCTTCCACAGGGAGAAAGAACATAATCATAATATAATCTTCAAATAATACAAAACTCACTTTACACAAAACAATGGTTTGCATGCAACTCCAAAGATAGTGTCTAGAATAACCAGAATCCATTAAGACCCAAAGAAATAAAAAATGGAGTGTTTAGAGAAGCCAAACTAACCAGGGACATGCTATGGTGCTTGAATAGTTAGGGTGACTTTTTCACTGCCAAGAAGCCAGGAAGAGTTCAGGTAAGATTGCTCTTTTACAATATCCATATATAGTTTCCTGGATTTGTATGATGTTGCTTTCCATCTATAGTGGATCACCAAAAAAAAAAAAAAAAAATACACACACACACACACACACAAACTCGTCACTAAGAAGTCAAGCTGTTATGACTTGGTTTTAGTCACTTGGTTCATTTTGAAAAAAATGATTGTCCCCTTGACCTGCCTACTAATCAAACCCATTTCCACAGACAAATCTAGACACGGGTGTTTCTCACAGCATGAGTCAATGGAAGTTTGTTCAGTTTAAAGACTGCAACAATATAATTATCAATTAATTCAATCTTGCCTCTAGTGAAATGGTACCGCACAAATCTTGACACAATATATAAAAAAAATATATAAAGAAAAAATAAATTCTTAATTGGCAAAAACTACTGTAGTCTCAGAAAGAAATCCATTAACAGTGGAATAAGAAACAGGGACCAGTCTCATACTGCAACAGTAACACTGCGATGTATAGCACTCCAGGACTTGAGCTAAGAAGAACCTCAGCTATATCAGGAACCCATAATCAACATGATGTATAATAACTTAAAATTTCTTGTAAGGCACTGACATTCTGGATCCAAGCTTTTAAATACCTTCAGATAGAGCATGTTTTACATTTGCCATATTAGAGAAAAACAAACCCTAAAACAGCCTCACTCTAGTCTAAGTTTAAAACTTTGTGGAGCAGGGTAAAAATGGAAAAATTACTCTATGGGAGATAATGTTGATTACTTATGTATCTTACTCAAAAATTTTAATTCAGATGGAGAAGAACATACACCAGCTAAAGGCATTGAATAGCTTCTTCACAGACTATAAACACTGAGATTAAGTGTCCTCTCCTTGGATAACACTTTCAGTTAACCAATATCCAAGGTTTTGTTTTTGGGTTGATTAGGAGATTCACTTCCAATGCATGTTGATATTAAAGGTTGTAAAATGGCATATGCCTGTGGAGAATAAAATACATAAATGACACTGAATCTTGACTTCTTCTGTGCTTCTTAAAGTCATGTAAGGACAGAGAGAATTCTGCCATTGTTACCAGGCAACAATTTGCATGTCACTATATAATCTACCTCCAAATTTTAAATCAACAACACCCACTCATGTCCTCACATTATATCCACTTTTACTTTATACCAAAGACACAATTTCCCTCTGTCTCTTAACTATTTTTAACTTCTCTTACACCACAGCTACCAAC
This sequence comes from Microtus obscurus, assembly GCA_963919715.1. Lineage (NCBI taxonomy): Eukaryota > Metazoa > Chordata > Mammalia > Rodentia > Cricetidae > Microtus > Microtus obscurus. The sequence continues at coordinate 93,701 of CAWTZC010001499.1, forward strand.
AAGAAATGTGGTCCAGCATATCTGTCAGTGAAGCTATCATTATACAAATCTAGGATATTTACATTGAACATTCAGATCTATTCTATATAAATTGCAGAATGGAAACAACATTATGACTCTTATACTTCTTACTTTTTCAACCCTATCTCACTCAAGTGAAGACATGTCTACTTCATGCTGTTTTCTTTTGTGAAACTAGACCACATATGAATGAAAAAAATGAATGGATGAAAGCTGTGTGTTCTAGTATAAACACAAAGTCACAAACTGAAGGAGAGAAAATGTACACATTCATTTCACAGATGAACACAAACACCCACACAAGCACAAATATAAGGCACCAAAAATGACTGTGATGCTCACAATACATATGCTGACATATGATCCTTGCCAAATGTAACCAAAAGTGACAGGTTTCTCTAGATTTTGTAAATTGCCTTTTTGTCTTTAAGAAATGTATTTTATATCCCAAGAAGAAGCCTCCTCCTCTCGAACTCATTAGCCCATACATGAAAGCTGAACACTGTTGAGAACTTTGGTAAGATCCATGGAAAAAGACTGACATCTGTCACTAAAGGCATGGTATTCTCCCTCTTAAACAACTCAAGTCAGTGAACACCACTTGTTGCAGTCAAGTGCTCTTTTCTCATAAAGGCTAGCTGTGAGGTCTCAAAGAGTAGTTTCTCTGAATTTATTCCTTGAAAAATTTATTTCTATATTTTGAGCCAATAGCCATTCCTGTTGTCACAAAAGAGGAGATTATTGATTAAAATAGAACCTCTGCAGGTGGTTTATAGTTATGTATAGTTTTTTGCTTGTGAAACCTCTGGAATTGGAAACAGAATCAATCCTGGTGCATGAGATGACCCTGTGGAAATAAAAACCAAACATGGGATAACAGCACAAAGCTTTAAGCATGGAGAAGGATTTTAGTCCTTATCTCAACTTAATATGCCATACTTTGAAGACTCACATGGGAGTCCCAGTTCTTTCTGAGATGAAGAAGAGTGTATTGGGCTTGGGAATATTCAGTGTGTGGGTGGAGGATATCAAAAGGGAGGATTAGGGGAAAAATTTTGATACATAAAACAAGTAAAAATAATTAGAAATGAAAGATGAATGCATAATGACACTGGGAAGTGTTACTATGTCTCCATACTGATCGAGGATTAAAACCCATGTTTATTTATGTTTATGTGTTTATGTTTATTTTCCAAATAATACAGAATTCAACCTTCTTAAAACATGGAAATGTTGTAAGTCTTGACATGGAATCCTACAATTATTACTTTCAAGAGTCTGAGTGTGATACTTCTCCATTATGGAGTGTTGGAATCCTCTTTAAAGGACAAACAGAATACATTTTGCATATTTTGTGAAGACACATGCTATGGTCAATTTTATGTAAGTCATATGCCAGATAATATTCTTCCTGTGATTCCCAGTACAATCACAAAGAAGACTATCTTGATATAAAAACCATGGATAGAAAATTTCTAAATATAAACCTTAGAATTCTCTATGAGATTTTGAACAAATACAGATAAAATGCTACAGATTAATATGAATCAGGAACTTCAGAGTATAACATTCTTAACTTTGCCACAGAGTAATTGAACTATGGACACATGAAATTCTTCCTATTCCATGAATTAACAACATTGCACACTAACATGGAAGTTCAGCTCCTTCTGTTCACCCTAAGAGATTATATACATTATTTCATAAATTGATGTGAACCATTCACAAGCAAAACCAATATCTTGATTTATAATTTTTACTAAAGAGCTCCCATCACATTATATCAATAATGGGTATGCTATTTGCATGAAGATATACTGTGTGACATGTCCATGTTTCATGAATTGATACGTCAGATATCTTTAAGGCATACATTTACCAAAAAAAATGTAAGGCACGAATAGATATCAAAGTCAGAAAGTAAGAAAAGATACTTAAAAAAGACTTGATTAAACCTGAAAATGAATGGGAGGGAATAGTAGAAGATGAAACATGAGAAGTTGGAACATGGCAGTAAATTAAGAAAGAAGAAGCCAAGAAGTCCCCAAGTGGTAGGGGCCGGAAAATAAGACAGTACTCTTTAATTGGGGATAATTATTAATACATAAAGGTCTGCATAACTGTACTGGAAACATTACAGTTCCTTGTGATCCAAAGAGTTTAAAGCATTGTAGAATTCACAAAAAGAAAGGACATCTAGTTCTTTGAGAAAATGAAAGCCCCACCCCCCAATCATACAGAATAAAGAAAGAATATGAAGATCTGCAAACAAAAAAGGGCACGTAAAATATAAAGGTACACCTATCAGAATTACAACAGAATGTATTCTCATTGGACACAATGAAAGCCAGAAGGTCATTTTCAAGGGTAATGTAGAAATTAAGAGACCATGGATGACAACCCAGACTAATATACCCAGCAAAACTTTCAATTATATTCAGCAAAACTTTCAATCACCATAGAAGGACAAAAGAAGATATTCAGTGAAATAACTATATTTCACCAATACCTAGCCAAAAACCCAGCCCTGCACAAAATAAAAAATGGAAAACTCCAAGCAAAGGGAAGTAGGTAACAACAACAAAAACAGAGGAAAAAAATGATAATCTTGATGTGGGAGTCATTTCTTATTAATAAAGAAACTGCCTAGGCCCATTCAATAGGCCCACCCTTAGGTGGGTGGAGTAAACAGAACAGGATTCTGGGAGAAAGAAGCTGAGTGAGGAGTCGCCATGATTTTCCCACTCCAGGCGAAGCAGGTTAAGATCATTCCTGGTAAGCCAGCTCGTGGGCTACATAGATTAATAGAAATGCGTTAGGTCAATATGTAAGAGCTAGCCAATAAGAGGCTAAAACTGATGGGCCAGGCAGTGTCTAAAAGAATACAGTTTCTGTGTAATTATTTCAGGGCTTAAGCTAGCCATGTGGGCGGCCTGGTGCAGGGACGCAGCCCGGCCGCTCCATATTACTACATAATCTCATAGCAGGAAATCACCAATAAGGGAAAATGCACAAATTAACATCATCAACAATGACAACTTAATTAACAAAAGAAAGCAATCACTAGTCATTAATATCCATTATTATAAATAAGTGCAACTCACATATAAAAAGGCACAGATTGAATACCAAAACAGAATCCATCCTTTTTCTGCCTACAAGAAACACATCTCAACCTCAAAGACAGACCTTGTTTCAGAGTAAAGGGTTGTGAAAAATATTCCAATCAATTAGATCTAAGAATCAATGGGTGTAGCTATCCTAATATCGAACAACATAGACTTATAGCTAAGAATCGGTCAAAAGAAAGAAAAAGTCATTATGTATTAGTCATAGGAAAAATCCATCAACACATTTTTTGAAATATGACCTGATGATTCTCTGTATTTCCTCCATGTCTGTTTTTATGTCCCTCTTTTCATGCTGGTTTTGTTAATTTGGGTATTTTATTTCTGCCTTTTGGTTAGTTTCTATAAATGTTTTTTATTGAGTTGATTTTCTCAAAAACAAACTCTTTGCTTTATTTCTTTGTATTGTTTTCTTTGTTTTTCTTTTTTCTTTTTTTGATTTCAGTTCTCACTTTGATTATTTCTTGCTGTCTGAATCTCCTAGGTGCTTTTTTTGCTGTAAAGTTTTCAAATGTTCCATTAATTTACAAGTATAGGATTTTCCATCTTTTTTAATAGACATTTAGTGCTATGAGCTTTCCTTTTAAAACTGCTTTCATTGTGTCCCACAAATTTGGGTTTGTTTTGAAGTCATTTTCACTGAATTTTAGAAAGTCTTTAATTTCTCTCTTTATTTCTTCCTTGACCCATTGATGACTCAGGTGAGCATTGTTTAATTCCCTTGTGTTTGTGATATTTCTGGAATTAGAATAGCTGTTGACTTCTAGTTTTAAACCATGGTGATCTAATAAGGTATATTGGGTTATTACATTTTTTGTAATTTTTGAGATTTGATTTGTTACTGATTATGTGGTCAATTTTTGATAATGTTCCATGAGGTGCAGAGAAGGAGGTATATTCTTTTATGTTTGGATGGAATATTCTATAGATGTGTGTTAAGTCCATTTGAGTCATAACCTCTGTTACTTTTCTTATTTCTCTGTTCATTTTTTTTGTCTGACTGTCCTGTCAAGTGGTGAGAGAGAAGTTTTGAAGTATCCCATTATTAGTGTGTGGGGTTTGATGTATGATTCAATTTTTAGAAGTATTTCTTTTAAATATGAAGGTGCTATTGAAATAGGAGTGGGGGGCCGTGTGCCTGCTGCCCAGCTCCTGGCCATCAGCTAGCTTATGCCCCAAAATAATTACACATAAATACAGATTCTTTTAAACACAACTTGGCCCATTAGTTTTAACCTCTTATTTGATAGCTCTTACATATTGATCTAACCCATTTATAATATTCTGTTTAGTACCACGAGCTGGCTTACCAGGAGAGATCTTAACCTGCTTCTGTCTGGAGTGGGAGAATCATGGCAACTGCCCAACTCAGCTTTCTTTCACCCAGAATTATGTTCAGTCTACTCCACCTATCTAATTTTCTGTCCTATTAAAGGGCCAAGACAGTCTTTTTATTTAACCAATGAAATCAACACAAAACAGAAGACTCTCCCCCATCAAGGTGCCCTTGTATTTGGGAAATATATGTTCAGTATTGAGGTTTACTTTTGATATTACTAGGTATTGAGGAATTTTGTTTTCTACTTCTCTGAGAAATGTAAATCAACACAACCCTATGATTTAATCTTACATCAGTAAAAATGGCCTAGGGCAAAAAAACTGATGACAATTTATGCTGGAGAGTTTGTGAGGAAAAGGGGACAGTGCACTGCTATTGAAAATGCAAGACTCTTTGGATATGAGTGTGACAAGTTCTCAGAATATTCAATGTTCTTATTGCAAATGAGAAGGTAACATTTTTTACAGGGATATATTAGGTAATTGTCAAAACTTCCAAATTAAATCATCTGGAAAATTGAAGTATGTCTTAACCTCAGAATGGAAACTAGAAAATGTGCTATGTTGGGAAAGGTGTTTTGTCTTTGTTTTCATAAGAGAAGAAAATCTACGGATATTAATAAATTTAATTAAAATTATGGCCGGGTGGTGGTGGAGCCCGCCTTTAATCCTAGCACTCGGGAGGCAGAGGCAGGCAGATCTCTGTGAGTTTGAGACCAGCCTGGTCTACAGAGCTAGTTCCACAACAAGCTCCAAAGCCACAGAGAAACCCTGTCTCGAAAAACCTAAAAATAAAAAAAAATAAAACTTCAGTAAAAAAGAGAAACCCTTTGATGAACAGGAATAACATCTCATTCACAGATACAACAATACTACAGATTTTCAGCAAACCAAAAAAAAAATGTTGGCGTCAGTGTTCTATCCTTGCCTTTGCAGTAAAATACCCATTTTTGAAAAGTCAGGAGACCTTGGATATATATATGCATAAAAAAAGAAAAGAGCAATATCCTGAAAGAATATCCAAGCAAAGAGATATCTAACTAATTATACCAATATCCTCTGCAGGTTCAAATCT
>CAWTZC010001500.1:0-37500 GCA_963919715.1 Microtus obscurus
GAATCTGAACAGTCAACTACTGAAGTACATTCTTACAGATATGGGTAAACATTTCAACAAATACCAAAGAATATACCTTCATCTCAAAACCTCATGGAAACTTTTGAAAACTTACCAAATACTTGATCATAAACAAATCTTAAAAGAAACAAAAAATTAAAATAACCTTTGTATAATATTAGATTAAACGCTAGTAGTTCAACAATATCATAAACTACAGAAAGGTCACAAAATCATGAAACATGACCAGTTCTCAACTGTTCCACAAATAGTTTAAGGAAGACAGAAAAAATTAAAGATGTCCTAGAAATTTAAAGATGTTTAATCAACAATATCTCACAACTTATGGACAAGATGAAAAAAGTTATAAGGAGAAAGTCTATATCACTAAAATCATACATAAAGAACTAGAAGAAATGTCACATTAGCAACTCAACAGCACACCTAAAGGAATTAGAGCAAAAATCAGCTAATTACCTTTGTGAAAAGGATGGCAAAAAAAATCATTAAGATAATGGCTAAAATTAATAGAATTGAAACAAAGAGATAAATACAAAGAATCAATAAAATAAAAATTTAGTCCTTTGAGAAAATCAACATGATAGACAAACCAAAAAAATACTAACAAAAAAGCAGAGAGAGAGAGGGAGAGAGAGAGAGAGAGAGAGAGAGTGAGAGAGAGAGAGAATCCCAAAACTAAGAAAATTTTCCAGGATAAAAACAAATTTAAACAATACACAGCCACAAATCCAAGCCTTACAGAAAGTAATAGAAGCAAAATCACAAACCAAGGAGTCCAACAATAACCACAATAACTCAAACATTTAGAGACTCTTCACCAGAACAACTAAAAGAAGGCAAACACACAAACTCTATGACTAAAATAGTGACTGGAGTTAACAACCACTGGTCTTTAATATCCCTTAATGTCAATGAACTCAACTCACCTATAAAAAGACACAGGCTAAGAGAGATTGGATACACAAACAGGATCCAACATTATGATGTTTACAAGAAACACACCTCAACCACAAAGACAGGCACCTACTTAGAGTAAAGGGATTGGAAAAGGTTTATCAAACATATGGACCTAAGAAACAAACAGGTGTGGCCATACTAATTTGGAACAAAGTTGACTTCAAACTTAAATCAATCAGAAGAGATGGAGAGGGACATTTTATGCTCATAACAGGAACAATTCCCCAGGATGAAGTCTCATTCCTAATTATCTATGCCCCTAATATAAAAGCAACCATGTGCACGTAAAAGAAACATTACTAAAACTCAAGGCTGCTATCAAACCCACACTAATAGTAGGAGATTTCAACACTCCTCTTTCACCAATGGACAGGTGAAACAGACAGAAACCTAACAGAAAAATAAGAGAATTAATGAAGGTAATGAATCAAATGGACTTAACAGACATCTATAGAACATTCCACCCAAATAGGAAAAAAATATACCATCTTCTCTGCACGCTCATGTAACTTTCCGAACATTGACCACATCCTCGGTAACAAAGCAAACTTCCACAGTTACAAAAAAATTCGCAGCCTCCTGTGACTTATCAGATCACCATGGACTAAAGTTAGAATTCAACAACAATGCTACCCCCAGAAAGCCTACAAACTCATGAAAACTGAACAGCCAACTATTGACACACACCTGGATCAAAGAAGAAATAAAGAAAGAAATTAAAGTCTTTTTTGAATTCAATGAAAATAATTAAACAACCTACTCAAACTTACGGGACACTATGAAAGCAGTCCTAAGGGAAAGTTCATAGCCGTAAGTGCCCACTTAAAAAAACAGACAAAGCAAATATTGGAGACTTAACAGCCCACCTGAAAGTTCTAGAAAAAAGGCAGACTCACCAAGGAGGGTAGAAGACTGGAAATAGTCAAACTGAGGGCGGAAATCAACAAAATAGAAACACAGAAAACAATCCAAAGAATCAATGAAACAAAAAGCCAGTTCTTGGAGAAAATCATCAAAATTGATAAACCCCTATCCAAACTAATCAAACGGCAGAGAGAGCATATGAAAAACTAATAAGATCAGAAATGAAAAGGGGGACATAAGCACAGACATAGAGGAAATTCAGAGAATCATTAGATCTTACTACAAAAGCCTGTATGCCACAAAACTGGAAAATGTAAAAGAAATGGACACTTTTTTAGATAAATACCATATACCAAATTTAAATCAGGACCAGGTGAACAATCTAAATAGACTTGTAAGTCGTGAAGAATTAGAAGCTGTTATCAAAAACCTCCTACCAAAAATAGTCCAGGACCAGATGGTTTCAATGCAGAATTCTACCAGATCTTCCAAGAAGACCTAATACCTATACTCCTTAATGTATTTCACAATATAGAAACAGAAGAGTTATTGCCAAATTCCTTTGATGAAGCTACAGTCACTCTGATACCAAACCATACAAAGACTCAACAAAGAAAGAGAATTCCAGGCCAATCTCACTCATGAACATCGACGCAAAAATCCTCAACAAAATAATGGCAAACCATATACAAGAACACATTGGAAAAAAGTATCCACTATGATCAAGTACGCTTCATCCCAGTGATGCAAGGCTGATTCAACATACGAAAATCTATCAATGTAATCCATCATATAAATAAACTGAAAGAAAAACCATATGATCATTTCATTAGATGCTGAAAAAGCTTTTGACAAAATTCAACATCACATTATGATAAAAGTCTTGGAGAGATTAGGGATATAAGGGTCATAGATAAATTTAATAAAAGCTATTTACAGCAAACCGACAGGTAACATCAAACTAAACCATGAGAAACTCAAAGCCATCCCACTTAATTCATGAACACAACAAGGCTGTCCACTCTCTCCATACCTCTTCAATATAGTGCTTGAAGTTTTAGCAATAGCAATAAGACAACATAAGGGGATCAAGGGGATTCGAGTTGGAAAAGAAATAGTTAAACTTTCGTTATTTGCAGATGATATGATAGTGAGCATAAGCAACCACAAAAACTCCACCAAAGAACTCCCTACAGCTGATAAACACCTTTAGTAATGTGGCCGGATATAAGATCAACTCCAAAATATCAGTCGCCCTCCTATACACAAAGCATATGGAAGCAGAAATGGAAATCAGGGGAGCATCACCTTTCACGATAGCCACAAACAGCATAAAATATCTCGGGGTAACTCTAACCAAGGACGTGAAAGATCTACTTGACAAGAACTTTAAGTCTTTGAAGAAAGAAATTGAAGAGGATACCAGAAAATGGAAGTATCTCCCTTGCTCTTGGATTGGGAGGATCAACATAGTAAAAAATGGCAATCCTACCAAAGGCAATTTATAGATTCAATGCAATCCCCATCAAGATCCTACAAAATTCTTCACTGATCTTGAGAGGACAATAATCAACTTTATATGGAAAAACAAAAAACCCTAATAGCCAAAACAATTATATACAATAAAGGAACTTCTGGAGGCATTACCATCCCTGACTTTAAACTCTATTACAGAGCTACAGTAATGAAAACTGTGTGGTACTGGCATAAAAATAGGGAAGTCGACCAATGAAATAGTATAGAAGACACGGATTTTAACCCCACAAATCTAGGAACACCTCATTTTTGATAAAGGTGCTAAATGTAAACAATGGAAGAAAGAAAGCATCTTCACCAAATGGTGCTGGCACAATTGGATGTCAAACTGTAGAAGAATGAAAATAGACCCATTTCTATCACCATGCACAAAACTCAAGTCCAAATGGATCAAAGACCTCAATAACAATCTGAACACACTGAACCTGAGAGAAGAGAAAGTGGGAAGTACCCTACAACAGATGGGCGTAGGTGATCGCTTCCCTAGGTATAACTCTAGAAGCACAGTAATTAAGGGCATCATTGAATAAATGAGACCTACTAAAACTGAGAAGCTTCTTTAAAGCAAAGGAGACTGTTGCTAAGACAAAAAAGGCAACCCACTGACAGGGAGAAGAATTCACCAACCCTGCAACAGACAAAGGTCTGATCTCCAAAATATATAAAGAACTCAAGAAACTAGACTTTAAAAATGCTAATTAACCCAATTAAAAATTTGAGCACTGATCTGAACAAAGAATTCTCAACAGAAGAAGTTCAAATGGCCTAAAGACACTTAAGGTCATGCTCAGCCTCCTTAGTGATCAGGGAAATGCAAATCAAAACAACATTGATATATTATTTTACACCTGTCAGAATGGCTAAAATCAAAAACACCAATGATAGCCTTTGCTGGAGAGGCTGTGGAGAAAAGGTACCCTCATACATTGCTGGTGGGAATGCAAACTTGTTCAACCACTTTGGGAAGCAGTGTGGTGGTTTCTCAGGAAATTCAGGATCAACCTACCCATGGACCCAGCAATGCCACTCTTCGGAATATACCCACGAGATGCCCAATCATATGACAAGGACATTAATTCAACTATGTTCATAGCAGCATTACTTGTAATAGCCAGAACCTGAAACAACCTAGATGCCCTTCAATGGAAGAATGGATGAAGAAATTGTGGAATATATACACATTAGAATACTACTCAGCGGTAAAAAACAATAACCAGTGAATTTTGCATGCAAATGGATGGAAATAGAAAACACTATCCTGAGTGAGGTAACACAAACCAAAAAGATGAACATGGGATGTACTCACTCATAATTGGTTTCTAGAGATAAATAAAGGTCAGTGAGTCTATAATTTGATATCCTAAAGAAACTAAATAAGACGGTGAACCCAAAGAAAAACATATAGCTATCCTCCTGGTTATGGGAAGTAGACAAGATTGCCGTGCAAAAAATTGGGATCTTGGGGTGTGGTGGGAGGGGGTAAGGGAGAAGGGGAGAGAATGTTAGAAGGGGAGGGTGGGGAGAACTTTGGGAAGTGGGATGATTGGTATAAAGGAAGGTTGGTTAGGGGGAGCAGGGGAAACACACATCTTAATTAAGGGAGCCATCTTAGGGTTGGCAAGAGACTTGGACCTAGAGGAGCTCCCAGGTGCCCAAGGCAATGTCCCTAGTTGGTTCCTGGGGCAGTTGAGGATAGGGAAGCTGAAATGACCCTATCGGATAGCCATACTGATGAATATGTTGCATATCACCATAGAACCTTCATCTGGCGATGGATAGAGATAGAGACAGAGACACTGGATTACCGAACTGAGCTTCCAATGTTCCAATGGGGAGCAGAAGGAGGGAGAATATGAGCAAAGTAGTAGGATCACAGGGGTGCACCCACCCACGGAGACAGTGGGGCTGATCCATTGGGAGCTCACCAAGTTCAGTTGGACTGTGACTGAAAAAGCATGGGATAAAACCAGACTCTCTGAATTTGGCAGACAATGAGGGCTGCTGAGAAGGACAATGGCACTGGGTTTTGATCCTACTTCATGTTCTAGCTTTGTGGGAGCCTACCCAGAGGTTCACCTTCCTAGACCAGGATTGCGGGAGGAGGACTTTGGACTTTCCACAGGGCAGGGAACCCTGACTGCTCTTCAGGGTGGAGAGAGAGGGGAGGAGTCGGGGAAGGGGAGGTGGTGAAGGAGGGGAATGGAAAAGGGAGGTGGGGAGAGGCCGAAATTTCTTTTTTTTTCCAATAAAAAATGCTTGTGGATGAAAAATAAAAGAGCCCATACACCACTTGAAGTTGAAGCTTTTCTTGAAGAAAGTCAGAACAATTAACATTTGTACAAAGATTGTGGATGTGGAGACAATCCCTTTTATATGCTGATGTTTCATGTTGATATGCTAAGGAGCCATATTTACTTTTTGATTTAATCTGCTTTTAGAAGGGGCTTATTCCACTTCTAGACTTTTGGGGGACACTTCCAACTAAGACTATTAATTTTGTTTACAAAGAAATCTTAACCTCCTGCTGCATGCCTATGATATAGAGTAGAACATTCCCACTCATGATCCTGTCAGCTCAGAAACTACCCTGTGATCTTATTAACTTCCATGATAATCCTTTGAAGATAATGGCTTCCAAAGCTCATCAAAATGATGCATGTTGTTATTGCAAATACCATGAAATGATCCTCTCTCTGAGAAACCCACCTGTACTCTCTTTGGTGTGTCTCACTTTCTTCTGTATTTCCTCTGTATTAATCACAATTTCAAAAATTCTATTAAAATGTCCTTTAAAACTGAAAAAAAATACCAAGAGGAGATTCTGTTAATTATCTAGGTTATAAAACATGTTAACAAAAATTTAAGACACAAAAGGCACAAATTAGGAGAGATCAGTTACAGACTCTTAATGACTTTCAAAGTTTGCTAGGTGATATTTCCAGCCTACAACCAGCTGTTGGGGTAACACCTAATCTAAAAATTCATTTAAACAAAACATTGGATGGTGATAAAGACTTGGACAGTCCCAGAGAATTAACAGCCAAAGCAGAAAAGGAACTAACAATGATTGATGAAAAGGTACAGGAGGCACATGTGGATATGTTAAATCCACAGCTTAGTTGTATTCTTGTCATATTGCCTTCCAAAATCTTTCCAACAGGTATCTTAATGGAGAGAGATGATATTATCATAGAATAGATCTTTTTACCACATAAACCAAGTAAACACTTAAAAACTTATGAGGAAAAAATTCTCTGAATTAATTATAAAAGATAAATTGAGAATTGGTCAATTATCAGGCATACACACAGCAGAAATTATAGTGCCTTTCACTGCTGATGACATAAAAAAAAGTTATTGGAAGACAAGGACCCATGCAAAGAGCTTGTGCTAATTTTGTGGGAGAAATTAATAACAACTATCCCAAAAGAAATAGGCTTAACTTTATAAAGAGAACTTCTTGGATTTTTCCTCGAATCGCCCATGATGCTCCATTAACCAGAGCCTGTACATTTTATACTGATGCTAATAAATCAGGAAAGGTGGATTAGAAATCAGAAGAATTGAGTAAGGTGAAACAAAGTCCTCATGATTCTGTCCAGGAGGCAGAATTATATGTCATTCTTATGGTGCTAAGAGACTTTAAAGACCCTTTTAATGTAGTTACGGACTCGCAATATGCAGAAAGGGTTATCTTGCATATTAAAACTGCTGAATTTATATCAGATGATACAGAACTGACTTCATTGTTTATTCAGGTACAAGACATGATCAGAAATAGGCTTTTCCCTATGTATATAACACACATCTGATCCCATATGTGTCTGCCACTTCCTCTAGCACAAGGTAATGCAGATATTGATAAATTGTTCATTGGTCATATGCTGCAGGCCTCTGAATTCCATAAAAAAACATCATGTCAATACCAAAGGCCTGAAGAAAGAGTTTTCTATTACATGGCAGCAAACTAAGGTAATAATAAAGAAATGTCCTACTTGTTTTTCTATAATGAAACACCACTGCCTGCAGCGCAGGGACTAATCCAAAGGGTACTCAAAGGAATGAAATCTGGGGTGATGGATGTGTTCCACTTTGCAGAAAGTGGCAAATTAAAATATGTACACCACACTGTTGACATATATTCAGGATTTCAATGGGCAACTGCTTAAAGCTCAGAAAAAGCTGATTCAGTAATCAATCATTTATTAGAAGTTATGGCCATCCTGGGTATACCTACACAAATAATGACAGATAATGGTACTGTTTATGTCTCTAGGAAAATGAAACGATTTTTTGATTATTACAATACTAAGCATGTTACAGATATACCATACAATCCTACAAGTCAAGGAGTCATAGAAAGATCAAACTGAACTATAAAGGATACTTTAAATAAACAGAAAGGAGAGGATTATACCCCAGAAATAGATTACCTAATGCTTTATTAACTTTAAATTTTCTTAATGCTAATGAGAAGGGGACAATGGCTGCAGAAAGACAATGGATAATGGAAAAGTTTGCCAAATTAAATCAACCAGATTATTTCAAGGGATGTGCTGACTTCACAATGGAAGCCAGTAGATGTGCTTTGTTGGGGCATGGGTTTTGCTCTTGTCTCCACAGGAGAGGAAATATTGTGGACACCATCAAAACAAGAAGACTTGATCATGCTAACCAAGAAGTTGTAGAAGAAACCAAGTTTAAACATAACTTAATGAGCATGATGGAAAACTTAAAAAGAAGTGAAAAACTCTCTTATAGAAATAGAGGGGAAGACGAACAAAAATCTGGAAGAAATTAATAAATCCCTCAAAAAGTATCCACATTTGAATCAGATAGCAAAGTGTCTTCCATGTAATGGCATAGAATTAAAGCTCTGTTTATATTTTATTTTAATGACTGACTTGCAATGTATTGTCACAGGGTGGGGCTATTTAGCTTTCTCTTTGGGAGGACAGTACATTTACATCTCCTACTATGCTGAGAAGTTTTAGAAGCAGGCATTGTGAAGGTAAAATTTTCTCTGTACTGTTTTTTGTAAAGGTATAGTGAAGAAACAATATTTTAAATAAATAAATGTAAGAGGTCATACTTTAGGTAATAGGGAAGGCAAAAGAATTACAGTTTTAGAGGGAGCATGCCTTCAATTACCTTGCTTGAAGCTCTTAAATCTGTAATCATTCTTCATATTTTAGATTTTTTAAAAACAAATAAGAGAGAATTTCAACTATTCCTTGATTCTTCAAAATGCTGAGCCTCTATTTGCTCCTGAACAAGCTGTTCTAAAGCCCACAGTTTCTCTTTTGTTAAATTATATAGTTCAACCAATATTGATTTCTCAGTTAATCATTTTTACCTGTTCATATTAAGCTATATAATTTTCTCCACTGCCCTCTGCTCTTCAAATCTTCTCTGGTCCATATACTTCCCATTTTCTCAGGAGATCTTTTACTTTCTACATCCCATATAAGTGCACGTTAGACCCATATATGTCACTATTTGTTGTCTATGTATTCTGGAATTGTGAGGCAGTTTTCTTCTAATTTTCTGACAAATCACCACACTGAAATCCAAAGCAGCTGTACCCTCTTGCACTCCCACTAGCAGTGCATTGGTGTTCCTTTTACCCCACATCCTCTACAGCATAATTTGTAAACTGTGTTTTTTTGTCTTGGCCATTCTTACAGATGTAAGATTGAATTTCAGGGCTGTTTTTATTTGTATTTGTCTGATGTGTAAGGATGTTGAGCATTTAATTGACTTTCAGCCATTTTAGATTCCTCTTTTGAGGGTTTTCTGTTTAGGTCTGTATCCCATTTTTGATTAGATAAATTTTTCACTCGATGACCAATTTCTTGATTTTATTATGCACTCTGAAGATGATCTTTCTATTTGATATGGGCTTGGTGAAGATATTTTCATATTAGGTAGGGTGCTGTTTTATCTTGTTTTCTCTGTGCTTTGCTTTACAGAAGTTTCTCAGTTTTAGAAGGTCCTATTAATTAATTGTTTCTCCCAGTGTCTCTAATACATAGGTTCTTATTTAGGAAGTGGTCTCCAGTGCCAATACATTCAAGTGTACTTTTCATTTTTTCTTCTATGAGTTTTCAGCTTGGTTGATGTTATGTTGAAATTTTTGATCCATTGGAATTGAGTTGAGTGCAAGGTTATAAATATGGATCTATTTTCATTCTTCTACATGTTGATATCCAACTACACCAGCACCATTTTTTTTGCATAAGCATTTTTTTATTGAGAAAAAGAAAATAAAATCCCGCCTCCTCCCAGCCTCCCATTTCCCTCCCCCTCCTCTCACCGTTCTCCCCATCCTCCCACTCCTCTCGCCCTCCCTTTCATGTCCAAAGAGCAATCAGGGTTCCCTGCCCTATGGAAAGTCCAAGGTCCTCCCCCCCTCCATCCATGTTTAGGAAGGTGAACATACAAACTGGCTAGGCTCCCACAAAGCCAGAACATGAAGTAGGATCAAAAACCCCGTGCCATTGTCCTTGGCTTATCTGCCCTCATAGTTCACCATGTTCAGAGAGTCTGGTTTATCCCATGCTTTTTCAGGTCGCAGTTCTTCTGGCCTTGGTGAGCTCCCAATAGATCAGCCCCACTGTTTCAGTGTGGGTGCACCCTCGTGGTCTCGACTTCCTTGCTCATGTTCTCCTTCATTCTGCTCCAGCACCATTTTTTAATAGGCTTGCTCTTTTTCATTTTACATTCATCACTTTTTTGTCAAAAATCAGGTATTTGTAGGTATGTCCATTAATATCTGCATCTTTGATTTGATCCCCACTAGTCCATCTGTTCATTTTTATGCCAATGCCAGATTATTTTCAGTGCTGGAACCACTTTGGAAATCAGTGTGGCGATTTCTCAGGAAATTTGTGATCAACCTACCCCAAGATCCAGTAATACCACTCTTGGGAATATACCCAAGAGATGCCCTATCATATGACAAAAGCATTTGTTCAACTATGTTCATAGCAGTATTATTTGTAATATCCAGAACCTGAAAACAACCTAGGTGCCCTTCAATGGAAGAATGGATGAAGAAAATGTGGAATATACACATATTAGAGTAGTAATCAGTGGAAAAAAAAACCCAATGACTTTGCGAATTTTGCATGCAAATGGATGGAAATAGAAAACACTATCCTCAGCGAGGTATCCCAGACCCAAAAAGAAGAACATGAGATGTACTCACTCATAATTGGTTTCCAGCCATAAATAATGGACATTGAGCATATAATTTGTGATCCCTAGAGAAGCTAAATTAGAAGGGGAACCCTAAGAAATACATATAGTCATCCACCTGGATATGGGATGTAGACAAGATTGCCGGCCAAAATTGGGAACTTGGGGTGAGATGGCATGGAGCTAAGGGGAATTGGGGTGAAACGTGAGAAGGGGAGATTGGGGGAGCTTGGGGGAATGCAAAGTAGTGGGGAAATGGGATGTTTGGGACAAGGGAGCAGAGAAATATATATCCTAATTAAGGGAGCCACCTTAGGTTTGGCAAGAGACTTGACTCTAGAGGGCTAGCAGGAGTCCAGGGAGATGTCCCCAGCTAGTACCTTGGGCAATTGAGGAGAGGGAAGCTGAAATGACCCTATCCTATAGACATACTGATGAGTACCTTTCATATCACCTTAAAACCTTCATCTGGCGATGGATCGAGATAGAGGCAGAGACCCAAATAGGAGCAATGGACTGAGTTCTTTTTTTTTATTGGTAAAAAAAGAAATTTCTGCCTACTCCCCGCCTCCCATTTCCCTCCCACTCTTCCCTCTCCTCCTCCCCTCCCCCCACTCCTCCCCCTCCCTCTCCAGCCTGAAGAGAAGTCAGGGTTCCCTGCCTGTGGAAAGTCCAAAGTCCTCCCCTCTCAATTCTGGTCTAGGAAGGTGAACATCCAAACTGGGTAGGCTCCCACAAAGCCAGAACATGAAGTAGGATCAAAACCCGGTGCCATGGTCCTTGGCTTCTCAGCAGCCCCTCATTGTCCGCCAAATTCAGAGAGTCCGGTTTTATCCCATGCTTTTTCAGTCAGAGTCCAGCTGGCTTTGGTGAGCTCCCAAAGAATCAGCCCCACTGTCTCCAATGGTTGGGCGCACGCCTTGTGGTCCCTGACTTCTTTGCTCATATTCTCCCTCCTTCTGCTCCTCATTGGGACATTGGGAGCTCAGTCCAGTGCTCCCGTGTGGGTCTCTGTCTCTATCTCCATCCATCGCCAGATGAAGTTTCTATAGTGATATGCAACATATTCATCAGTATAGCTATAGGATAGGGTCATTTCAGGTTCCCTATCCTCAGCTGCCCAAAGAACTAACTGGGGACATCGCCCTGGATACCTGGGAGCCCCTCTAGATACAAGTCTCTTGCCAACAATAGATGGCTCCCTTAATAAAGATATGTGCTTCTCTGCTGCCCCAACCAACCTTCCTTTATCCCAATCATCCCATTTCCCCAAGTTCCCCCACCCTCCCCTTCTCACATTTCTCTCCCCTTCTCCCCTACCCCCTCTCCCAACACACCCCCAAGATCCCAATTTTTTGCCTGGCAATCTAGTCTACTTCCCATAACCAGGAGGATAGCTATATGTTTTTCTTTGGGTTCACCGTCTTATTTAGTTTCTTTAGGATATCAAATTATAGACTCACTGACCTTTATTTATCTCTAGAAACCAATGATGAGTGAGTACATCCCATGTTCATCCTTTTGGGTCTGAGTTACCTCACTCAGGATAGTGTTTTCTATTTCCATCCATTTGCATGCAAAATTCACGAGTCATTGTTTTTTACCGCTGAGTAGTATTCTAATGTGTATATATTCCACACTTTCTTCATCCATTCTTCCATTGAAGGGCATCTAGGTTGTCTCCAGTTTCTGGCTATTACAAATAATGCTGCTATGAACATAGTTGAACAAATGTCCTTGTCATATGATCGGTCATCTCGTGGGTATATTCCCAAGAGTGGCATTGCTGGGTCCATGGGTAGGTTGATCCTGAATTTCCTGAGAAACTGCCACACTGCTTTCCAAAGTGGTTGCACAAGTTTGCATTCCCACCAGCAATGTATGAGGGTACTCCTTTCTCCACAGCCTCTCCAGCAAAGGCTATCATTGGTTTTTTGATTTTAAGCCATTCTGACAGGTGTAAGATGATATCTCAATGTTGTTTTGATTTGCATTTCCCTGATCGCTAAGGAGGCTTAGCATGACCTTAAGTGTCTTTTGGCCATTTGAACTTCTTCTGTTGAGAATTCTCTCTTCAGATCAGTGCCCCATTTTCTAATTGCGTTAATTAGCATTTTAAAGTCTAGTTTCTTGAGTTCTTTATATATTTTGGAGATCAGACCTTTGTCTGTTGCGGGGTTGGTGAAAATCTTCTCCCAGTCAGTGGCTTGCCTTTTTGTCTTAGTGACAGTGTCTTTTGCTTTACAGAAGCTTTTCAGTTTCAGTAGGTCCCATTTATTCAATGTTGCCCTTAATGACTGTGCTGCTAGGGTTATACATAGGAAGTGATCTCCTGTGCCCATCTGTTGTAGGGGTACTTCCCACTTTCTCTTCTATCAGGTTCAGTGTGTTCAGATTGTTATTGAGGTCTTTGATCCATTTGGACTTGAGTTTTGTGCATGGTGATAGAGATGGGTCTATTTTCATTCTTCTACAGGTTGACATCCACTTGTGCCAGCACTGTTTGTTGAAGATGCTTTCTTTCTTCCATTGTATACTTTTAGCACCTTTATCAAAAATGAGGTGTTCATAGATTTGTGGGTTAAAATCCGGGTCTTCTATACGATTCCATTGGTCGACTTGTTCTCTATTTTTGTGCCAATACCACACTGTTTTCATTACTGTAGCTCTGTAATAGAGTTTAAAGTCAGGGATGGTAATGCCTCCAGAAGTTCCTTTATTGTATAAGATTGTTTTGGCTATCCTGGGTTTTTTGTTATTCCATATAAAGTTGATTATTTTCCTTTCAAGATCAGTGAAGAATTTTGAAGGGATCTTGATTGGGATTGCATTGAATCTATAAATTGCCTTTGGTAGGATTGCCATTTTTACTATGTTGATCCTCCCAATCCAAGAGCAAGGGAGATCCTTCCATTTTCTGGTATCCTCTTCAGTTTCTTTCTTCAATGCCTTAAAGTTCTTGTCAAATAGATCTTTCACTTCTTTGGTTAGAGTTACAACGAGATATTTTATGCTGTTTGTGGCTATTGTGAAAGGTGATGCTTCCCTGATTTCCCTCTCTGCTTCCATATCCTTTGTGTATAGGAGGGTGACTGATTTTTTGGGGTTGATCTTGTGTCCAGCCACATAACTGAAGGTGTTTATAAGCAGTAGGAGTTATTTGGTGGAGTTTTTGGGGTCGCTTATGTACACATATGCATATGTATCATATCATCTGCAAATAACGAAAGTTTAACTTCTTCCTTTCCAATTCGAATCCCCTTGATCCCCTTATGTTGTCTTATTGTTATTGCTAAAACTTCAAGCACTATATTGAAGAGGTATGGAGAGAGTGGACAGCCTTGTCGTGTTCCTGATTTAAATGGGATGGCTTTGAGTTACTCTCCATTTAGTTTGATGTTAGCTGTCGGTTTGCTGTAAATAGCTTTTATTAAATTTATGTATGACCCTTGTATCCCTAATCTCTCCAAGACTTTTTATCATAAAGGGATGTTGAATTTTGTCAAAAGCTTTTTCAGCATCTAATGAAATGATCATATGTTTCTTTTTTCCTTCAGTTTATTTATATGATGGATTACATTGATAGATTTTCGTATGTTGAACCAGCCTTGCATCTCTGGGATGAAGTATACTTGATCATAATTGATAATTTTTCTAATGTGTTCTTGGATACAGTTTGCCAGTATTTTGTTGAGGACTTTTGCATCGATGTTCATTAGTGAGATTGGTTTTGTAATTCTCTTTCTTTGTTGAGTCTTTGTGTGGTTTTGGTATCAGAGTGACTGTAGCTTCATAAAAGGAATTTGGCAATGACTCTTCTGTTTCTATACTGTGAAATAACTTAAGGAGTATAGGTATTAGGTCTTCTTGGAAATTCAGGTAGAATTCTGCATTGAAACCGTCTGGCCCTGGGCTTTTTTTTTCGTAGGGAGGTTTTTGATAACAGCTTATAATTCTTCGTGAATGACAGGTCTATTTAGATTGTTCACCTGGTCCTGATTTAACTTTGGTATATGGTATTTATCTAAAAAAGTGTCCATTTCTTTTACATTTTCCAGTTTTGTGGCATACAGGCTTTTGTAGTAAGATCTAATGATTCCTCTGAATTTCCTCTATGTCTGTGGTTATGTCCCCCCTTTTCATTTCTGAACTTATTAATTTGCATATTCTCTCTCTGCCATTTGATTAGTTTGGATAGGGGTTTATCAATTTTGTTGATTTTTTTCCAGGAACCAGCTTTTTTGTTTCATTGATTCTTTGGATTGTCTTCTGTGCTTCTATTTTGTTGATTTCAGCCCTCAGTTTGACTGTTTCCAGTATTCTATTCCTCCTATGTGAGTCTGCTTCTTTTTTTCTAGAGCTTTCAGGTGGGCTGTTCAGTCTCCAATGTATGCTTTCTCTGTTTTCTTTAAGTGGTCACTAAGGGCTATGAACTTTCCTCTTAGGACTGCTTTCAAAGTGTCCCATAAGTTTGAGTATGTTGTTTCTTTATTTTCATTGAATTGAAGGAAGACTTTAATTTCTTTCTTTATTTCTTCTTTGATCCAGGTGTGGGTCAATAGTTGACTGTTCAGTTTCCATGAGTTTGTAGGCTTTCCATACATTGTAGGGTAGCAATGTTGTTGAATTCTATCTTTAGTCCATGGTGATCTGATAAGACACAGGTACTTATGGATTTTTTTGTAACTGTGGAAGTTTGCTTTGTTACCAAGGATGTGGTCAATTTTCGAGAAGGTTACATGAGCTGCCGAGAAGACTGTATATTTTTTCCTATTTGGTGGAATGTTCTATAGATGTCTGTTAAGTCCATTTGATTCATTACCTCCATTAATTCTCTTATTTTTCTGTTAGGTTTCTGTCTGATTGACCTGTCCATTGGTGAAAGAGGAGTGTTGAAATCTCCTACTATTAGGTGTGTGCGGTTTGATAGCAGCCTTGAGTTTTAGTAATGTTTCTTTTACATACGTGGGTGCTTTTATATTAGGGGCATAGATATTCAGGATTGAGACTTCATCCTGATGAATTGTTCCTGTTAAGAGTATAAAATGTTCCTCTCCATCTCTTCTGATTGATTTAAGTTTGAAATCAACTTTGTTAGAAATTAGTATGGCCACACCTGCTTGTTTCTTAGGTCCATTTGCTTGATAAACCTTTTCCCATCCCTTTACTCTAAGTAGTTGCCTGTCTTTGTGGTTGAGTTGTGTTTCTTGTAAACAGCAGAATGTTGGATCCTGTTTGCTGTATCCAATCTCTTAAGCGTCTGCCTTTTTATAGGTGGAGTTGAGTCCATTGACATTAAGGGATATTAATGACCAGTGGTTGTTAACTCCAGTCAGTTTTTTAATCATAGAGTTTGTGTGTTTGTGAAGTTGTGCTTGTGAAGAGTCTCTAAATGTTTGAGTTATTGTGATTATTGTTGGACTCCTTGGTTTGTGATTTTGCTTCTATTACTTTCTGTAAGGCTGGATTTGTGGCTATGTATTGTTTAAATCTCTTTTTATCCTGGAAAATTTTTTTTCTCCATTTATAGTGAACAAAAGCTTGGCTGGGTATAGTAGTCTGGGCTTATATCCTTGTTCTCTTAGCTTCTGCAGTACATCTATCCAGGACCTTCTGGCTTTCATGGTTTCCATAGAGTAGTCAGGTGTAAGTCTGATAAGTTTACCTTTATAAGTAACTTGATCTTTTTTCTTTGCAGCTCTTAATAATCTTTATTTATTCTGTATGTTTTGTGTTTTGATTATTATATGGTGAGGAGATTATTTTTCGGTCCAGTCTATTCGGTGTTCTGTATGCTTCTTGAATCTTCAAAGGAATATCTTTCTTTTAATTGGGAAAGTTTTCATCTATAATTTTATTAAATATATTTTCTGGACCATTGAGCTGTACTTCTCCTTCTTCTATGTCAATTATTCTTAGGTTTGGTCTTTTTATTGTGTCCCATATTTCCTGAATGTTTTGTGATGAGAATTTGTTGGTTTTGCTGTTTTCTTTGATTAGTGTGTTTATTTTCTCTATGGTATCTTCAGTGTCTGACATTCTTTCTTCAATCTCTTGTAATCTGTTGGTAGCACTTGTCTCTGTAGTTCCTGTTCATTTACCAGATTTTCCATCTCCAACCTTCCCTCAGTTTGTGTTTTCTTCATTACTTCCATTTCATTCTTCAGGTCTTGAACCACTTCCCTTACCTGTTTGATTGCTTTTTCTTGTTTCTCTTGGCTTTCTTGGTTATCTTTGAGCAATTTATTCATTTCCTCTACCTTTTTGTTCGTTATCTCTAATTGTTTGTTGCAGTTTTTCACCTCCTGTTAAGTTCTTCTATTATTTTCATATAATTCACTTTTGAGTCGATTTCTTCTAATTCTTCTGGAATAGGATAAGCAATTCTTCTTATTTCGGGATCCCTGGATTCTGGTGATGTCATCTTGCCTTTCAGGTTGTTGGAAGAATTCTTGCATTGGCACCTTCCCATCTCTTCCTTCAAATGGAGCCAGGATAGGCCTGGTGTCTTGGTCCAGTCTTTGCTGTGACTGAGTCTCTGGGTGTATCTCTTCAATGTAGAAGCAGGAACTGACTTGTCCAGATGGAACTCCTCAGCACCACAACTCGGATGCTACTCTTGGTGGGTAGACCATCCAGATGGAACTCCTCAGCCCTTAAACAGGGCCGACTGGTAGCCCAAAGATCCGGGGACAAGAAGAAGGACATGGGGAGGCAGTGCTGGTTCCAGGAGACCACTGGAGACCCTGGAGCACCAGCTTTAGGTGCCCGAGCTCCCTTACAGGGAACCTTGAGACCTGCCTGGAAGGCAGGCACTCCCTGCTCTGGGTGGGTAGCCTTAGCGTAGGAGCTTAAAACCTATCTTGAGCACTGGTCCTAGCTTACAGCAGGGCAGTGTTGGGGGTGGGCTGCTGGGGGGTTGGGTCGTGCCTAAGAAACACAGCCCTGCAGAAGGAGCTTGGGGAGAGTGGTTTGTGCTTCGCTTCTGGGACACATCACCCCTGGATAGCAGACACTCACCCATCCAGATGGAACTCCTCAGTACCTAACCAGGGCCACCTGGTAGCCCAAAGATCCGGGGGACAAGAGGAAGGATGTGGGAGGAGGCAGTGCAGGGTCCAGGAGACCACTAGACACCCGTCCAGATGGAACTCCTCAACACCTAAACAGGGCTGCCTGGTAGCCCAAAGATCCGGGGGAGAAGAGGAAGGATGTGGGAGGCAGCGCTGGGTCCAGGAGACCACTTGAGACCCTGGAGCACCAGCTGTAGGTGCCCAAGATCCCTTACAGGGAACCTTGAGACCTGCCTGGAAGCCAGGCACTCCCCGCTCTTCCTCTCATTATTTTTTTCAGGAGAAATCTGCAAGCCCTGTTTTAGTAAAGCTATCTTTACTTCTTCAAAATGTCTTTCTAAGGTATGTATGCTTGAATCAGACAACAGATTACTGTCCAGGTAATGTTATATGATAGACTTAGAAAATTGCTTGCATATTATTTACAATGGTTGACTTTCAAAATATTGGCACAAGGTGGGACTGTTCAACATGTCCTGTGGGAGGAAAGTCCACTGGTACCTCCTCATAGGCTGAGAGTATTATAAGTAGGCACTGTGAAGGCAAACTTTTCTCTATCTTTTTCTTGTAAAGGTATAGTGAAGAAACAATCTTTTAAATCAATAACTATGAGAGGCCATCCCTTTTGTAAGAGAGAGGGCAAAGGAATTCCAGATGCAGAAGGCACATGGGTTGAATAACCTTTTTGGTAGTCCTGAGATCTGTCACCATTCTCCATTTGCCAGATTTTTTTCTTAACAACAAATACAGGAGAATTCCAAGGGCTGGAAAATTCTTCTATAGGTCAACCTTCTAATTGCTCTTGTACCAGCTGTTCTAAACCTGCAACTTTTTCTCAGCTAAAGGCCACTGCCTGGTCCATATTGGTTTCTCACTCAACCATTATAGAGGCAGGGCTTTTGGTACCTCTGAAGGGTCATCAATTACTTTGTGGTCTTTTACAGCCTGAACAACTGGTATCTGCTGTCTGAAATATCTTTTAATATTTTCCTCAGAAATATAGGCTCCGAAGCAGCAGGAATGTCAATTTGCGTATTCCATTGCTGCAATAGGTCGTGGCCCCATAAATTCATTTGCAAGATTGGCTACATATGGCCTTAGTTTTCCTATTTGCTCTTTCAGGCACTATGCATTCAACCCATTTTGTGCTTTGTCTTACATGGGAGAGGGTTCCAATTCTCAGGAACTGAAAGTCCATCTCCTGAAGAGCTCACTTCAGATGCTAAGATTCCAGAGAAATGATACTTACATCCGCACCTGTGTCCAGTAAATCAATAATAAAAATGCCATTTACACACACTCTTAGCTTTAGTCTTTGTTTATTTATAGAAGTCTGCCAAAATACACGTAACTCATCCTTCAGGCAATTATTGCTTTGAACAGCAGGCATGGGGCTTTCTAATTTTCCTGACGAGGCACATTCTCTACAGTAACCAGAAATGCCTGGACCACTTTCACCATGGGGGCCTGAGAGAGGCCCCTCATTGTGTTTCCCAATGGTAACAGATTGCCTTGTCTACCTCTTGTTGATCTATGTCCACTGCATGCCTTTTCCATATCTCCTACATAAACCTGAAGGCTGAGTGCTCCTATTTCTGTTATTTCTAGAAGAGGCATTGTTATTATTATTTCTGGAACTTGATTGTCTGCAATTCCTTTTTATATGTCCCATTTTACAACAATTAAAATATTTGGTATCTTGATGCCTTCTTTTACCATTGGAAATTGCTTCTTCTACCCATATTTCAGTATCATAGTCAAATGTATCAACATTTGTTGTATGCAAGACCCATTCGTTCAAGGGCACTGATCTGATATTTAAAGGTTCCAGGATCCTTTTGGACTCTACATTGGCATTCTCATAAGCCAAAGACTAATTTATTATACATCTTGCTTCTTGGTTAGGTATCCCTATTTGTACAGCCTTAGTTAGTCTTTGTATAAAGTCACAAAAGGGTTCTCTCTGACCCCGCTTAACCCTGATACAAGATTCCACTCTCTGTCCTGGGTCCTGAATCCTATCCCAAGCCCTTAAAGCTGCTGTGGCACATATGGATAAAATGTGATCATCATACAGAACAGTTCTTGAGAATCAGAGAAAACTCCTTAACCTAGAATTTGATCTAGCGAAATATCAATTCCTTCTGCTGTTTCCTGTTTTTTCTAAAAGTCTGGCCTCTTCCTTGCTCAGGCATCTGAAATGCAACAGAGGCCCACTCTCTAGTACTGCTGAAGTTAATTGAGCCCAGTCGTGAGACGTGGCCTTGTTACTAAGAGCCCACGTTTTGAGTATCTCTCTAAAAATGGACAAATATAGTTTGTAATTGACAGTAGCTTGTTTAATTTCTTTTAGATCACTCATATGGACAGGCTCCCATGTATGTTCCTTGACAACCCTAGGGTTTTTGGAGCTGGTCACCTTTCAGATGTTATTACTGGAAAGGCAGGTAGAACTCTGGGGAAAGTATCCTGGAGAGGTTTACTCACTGGACGGAGTTAAGTTTTGCATTTCAACCTTTTGCTCCTGTTCATCAGAGTCTATACTTTCCCCAAGCTTTTTCAATCTGTATACCATTGCCTTCTGTAAGGCCTGAATCTCCTGTCCAGTATTCTGCTCCAAAGCCTTCATCAAGGATTTTAAGGTATGAAGTTTGTCTGTTAGAGATAATATCTCACTCTTGTACATAATTTTCATAGCATGAATTGTGACTTTTTGTATTAAAATTCTGTCCATTAATCTTTCATACCCATTTGATGAAGTCCTATTAATACATTCAGCAGTTTGAATCCTCTCAGGTAATATTTCAGCATCTACAGACAGGGAGTGAAGTTTACGAGCCAAATCAGCTGTCCCCTTCCTCCAGAGCAGCAAAGCTCTTTTTAATATTAGACTGCACTTTTTCTAACTTTTGCTCAGTTGATGGAGGCATATTAGACAAAGATCTATTCTCCTCGTTGAGAATTTCAAACTCTTTCTTGAGGAGGTTGGTGTCAGTCTGAATTGTTTTTGAAATTACCTCAACTGACTGAAAGTTGTCACTCAAAATAGTTGTGCCATTTCTTAAGCATTCAACCTCTACCCTAAGAATCCTGTTTTCATTCTGTATGGACTGCATCATTTTTTCTATTATCAAACCATATTAAAAAGAAGCCACCAAAAAGTAGAATAATAAGTGCAAGGAATATCCAAACCAGTGGGATATCCTCTTGTAAAATCTCAGACATAGTATATTTTAAAAAGCTGTGAAAACTTTGAATGATAATGTTTTCTGACATTTTTTAAGCAAACCTGTAATTACTTATATTTAATCGAAAGAAATTTTTACCTGTAATTACCATTGCCCACGGCTGGCTGGGGGCAGTTGAGCTGAGTCGCACTTTCTGAACTCCATTCACTCACTCACTTTTTCAGAAGCAAAGCGGTCACTCACTGAGAGCAGCTCTGGGCTGTGTGGAGGGGGGAAAGGTGCCAGAAGGGAGCTTGCCTGCTCCTGGCAGCCATGCAGCAACCAGAAGCTAGGAGGCAGGTAGCCAAAAAGCCACACTTCAGGTGCCATTTATGGGCATGGCTGATCAGAAGTTGTAATTAACCAAACCAACTTAAAATAATATTCACCTTTAATAAACAGAAGAAAGGAAACTTTAAAAACCAGCGATTCAGGAGAGCAGGGACACATAGAGAGGGAGCAAGAGCACATGGATGTTTACATTGGCTATGTTTGGCCCCAGGGGGGATGCACCTTAAGCAGCATGTGATTGGCTGAAGTCCCCATGATAAGAAGAAAGTCTATATCAGTAAAATCATACATAAAGACCTAGAAGAAATGTCACATAACCAACTTAACAGCACATATATATAGGAATTAGAGCAAAATACAGCAAATTACCCTTGAGGAATAGATGGCAAAATATCATTAAGGTAATGGCTAAACAATAGAATTGAAACAAAGAGATAAATACAAAGAATCAATAAAAATAAAATTTAGTCCTTTGAGAAAATAAACATGATAGACAAACCATAATAATAATAACACAAGGGGCTGGAGAGATGGCTCAGTGGTTAAGAGTATGGCCTGCTCTTCCAAAGGTCCTGAGTTCAATTCCCAGCAACAACATGGTGGCTTACAACCATCTGTAATGAGGTCTGGTGCCCTCTTCTGGCCTGCAGGAACACACACGGACAGAACATTATATACATAATAAATAAATAAATAAATAAATATAAAAAAATAATAACACAAAAAGCAGAGAGGAGAGAGAGAGTCCCAAATTAAGAAAATTTTAAAAAGGACATATTAACAGTTATCTAGGAAATACAGAGAAATTTCAAGTTATATTTCAAAAAAAGTAAGCTCCATGACACTTGAAAATCTAAAAGAAATCTAAAAGAAATTTCACATACCAAAATTAAACAAAACAAGATAAAAAATTTAAATAGACATACAACTTCTAAATAAAGAGAAAATATCACTAAAAGTCTCCCAACCAAAAAAGTGTAGTCATGTGATTTCAGATCCAAATTCTATTTTAATTCCAAAGAAGATATGAGAAATAAAACACCTCAAATTGTTTTACATAATAGAAACCGAAGGAATATTGCTAAAATCATTTTACTTAGCCACAATTACAGTGATGTGGAAACCAAAAATGATGTAATGAAGAAAAAAGGATTACAAACCATTCTCTCTTATGAACATTGATACAACAATAGACAATAAAATACTGGAAGTGAGAACCAAGAACACATCAAAAAATCATGCACCACGACCAAGTAGAATTCATCCTAGCGTTACAGGGAAAGTTCAACATACAACAATCTGTCAATGTTTTCAGCCATATAAACAAAAGGAAAAAAATAAACAATCCTCTCATTAAGCTCTGAAAAAGCATTTCTTAAAATCCAATATTCCTTTATGATAAAGGTTCTCAAGATGACAATGCTACAATTTACATTCCTAAACACAATAAATGAAATTTCCTGCAAATAAATTGCCAGTATCAAATTAACTCAAGAGAAACTCAAAGTGATTCCAATAAAATCAGGGACAAAAATTCTGTTCACTCTCTTCTTATATTCTCAATAATGTTCTTGATTTTATAGCTAAAAAAATAATGCAGCAAAAGAACATTGAGAGTATGCGAATTGGAAAGAAAGAAGCCAAAATTTATCTAATTGCAGGTAATATTATTGTATAAATGACTCCAAAATTTCTACCATGGAACTCCAACCACTGAGAAACATCTTCTGTAATGTACCTGGATATAAAATAACTCAAAAACGTAATATATCCTTATTATATACAAATAACATATGGGCTGAGAAAGATATAAGGGAAACAACAATTTACTACAGCCTCAAATAATATAAAATATCTCAGGAGAAACTCTATCCACAAAATTTCAAAATCCATTTGACAAAAATTTTAAGTTTTAAAGAAATTGATTGGGGGAAATATCAGATAATACATCTACTTTCCTGAAGGACTAATTAAACGTGAAAATGGTGATCTTAGCTTTTGTCCCTGGGCACCTTCGGCTTGTGCTCCAGGGTCTCCGGTGCTCTCCTGGATTCCGCCCAGCCTGCCACTGTTCTTCCTTTTGTCCCTGAATCATTGGGCAACCAGGCAGCCCTGTTTGATGCTCAAGAACAGTCTGAAGCTCCTACACTAAGGTAATTCAGCCAAAGCAGTGAGTGCCTGCCTATAGGGCAGGCCTCAAGGTCCCCTGTAAGGAGACTGGGCACCTTCAGCTTGTGCTCCAGGGTCTCCTGTGCTCTCCTAGATTCCGCCCGGCCTGCCATGTTCTTCCTTTTGCCATGGATCATTGGGTGACCAGGTGGCCCTGTTTAGATGCTGAGGAGTTCCATCGGGACAGGTGAGTGTGTGCTATAAAGGGACTGATTGTCCCAGAAGAGAGCACAAACTCCCCTCTCCCAACTCCTTCTACTGGGCTGTACTTCTTACACAAGACCCAGCCCCCCACGCACCACCCCAACACTGCCCTGCTGTATGCTGAGGAGTTCCATCTGGACAGGACAGTCCCTACTTCTACACTGAAGAGATACACCCAGAGACTCAGTAACAGCAAAGACTGGACCAAGACACCAGGCCTCTCCGGGCTCCATTTGAAGGAAGAGATGGGAAGGCACCAATACAAGAATTCCTCCAACAACCTGAAAGGCAACATGGCACCACCAGAATCCAGGGATCCCGCAATAAGAAGAATTATACACCCTACTCCAGAAGAATTAGAAGAAATCGACTCAAAAGTGAATTATATGAAAATAATAGAAGACCTTAAACAGGAGGTGAAAAAACTGCCATAAACAATCAGAGATGACAAACAAAAAATTAGAGGAAATGAATAAATCGCTCAAAGATACCCAAGAAAACCAAGAGAAACAAGAAAATGCAATCAAACAAGTAAGGGAAGCATTTCAAGACTTGAAGAATGAAATGGAAGTAATGAAAACACAAACCAAGGGAAGGATGGAGATGGAAATTCTGGGTAAATGAAGAGGAACTACAGAGACAAGTACTACCAACAGATTACAAGAGATGGAAGAAAGAATCTCAGACATTGAAAATACCATAGAGAAAATAAACCCACTGATCAAGGAAAACAGCAAAACCAACAAATTCTCATCACAAAACATTCAGGAAATCTGGGACGCAATGAAAAGACCAAACCTAAGAAAAATTGGGATAGAAGAAAGAGAAGAAGTACAGCTCAACGGTCCATAAAATACATTTAATAAAATTATAGAAGAAAACTTTCCCAACCTAAAGGAAGATATTACTTTGAAGGTTCAAGAAGCATACAGAACACTCGAATAGACTGGACCAAAAAAAAAAAACCAATCTCCTCACCATATAATAATCAAAACACAAAACATACAGAATAAAAAAAGAATTTTAAGAGTTGCAAAGGAAAAATGACAAGTTACTTATAAAGGTAACCCTATCAGACTTACACTTGACTTCTCTATGGAAATCTTGAAAGCCAGAAGGTCCTGGATAGATGTACAGCAGAAGGTAAGAGAACATGGTTGCAAGCCCAGACTACTGTACCCAGCCAAGCTTTCATTCACTATAAATGGAGAAAAAAATTTTCCAGGATAAAAACAAATTTAAACAATACATAGCCACAAATCCAGCCTTACAGAAAGTAATAGAAGGAAAATCACAAACCAAGGAGCCCAACAATGACCACAATAACTCAAACATCTAGAGACCCTTCACCAGCACAACTCAAAGAAGGAAACACAAACTCTACTACTGAAAAAGTGACCAGAGTTAACAACCACCGGTCATTAATATCAGTTAATGTCAATGGTCTCAACTCACCTATAAAAAGGTACAGGCTAAGAGATTGGATACGAAAACAAGACCAAACATTCTGCTGTTTACAAGAAACACACCTAAACCACAAAGACAGGCAACTACTTAGAGTAAAGGGATGGGAAAGAGTTTATCAAGCAAATGGACCTAAGAAACAAGCAGGTGTGGCCATACTAATATCTAACAAAGTTGACTTCAAACTTAAATCAATCAGAAGAGATGGAGAGGGATATTTTATACTCATAACAGGAACAATTAGCAAGATGAAGTCTCAATCCTGATTATCTATGCCCTTAATATAAAAAGCACCCACATACATAAAAGAAACATTATTAAAACTCAAGGCTGCCGTTAAACCGCACACACTAATAGTAGGAGACTTCAACACTCCTCTCCCACCAATGGACAGGTCAATCAGACAGAAACCTAAAAGAGAAATAAGAGGATTAATGGAGGTAATGAATCAAATGGACTTAACAGACATCTAAGAACATTCCACCCAAATAGGAAAGAATATACCTTCTTCTCTGCAGCTCATGGAATCTTCTCGAAAATTGACCACATACTCAGTAACAAAGCAAACTTCCACAGTTACAAAAAATATTAGTAACCTCCTCTGTCTTATCAGATCACCATGGACTAAAGTTAGAATTCAACAACAATGCTACCCCCAGAAAGCCTACAAACTCATGGAAACTGAACAGCCAACTACTGAACCACACCTGCATTAAGGAAGAAATAAAGAAAGAAATTAAAGTCTTCCTGGAATTCAATAAAAATAAAGAAACAACCTACTCAAACTTATGGGAGACTATGAAAGCAGTCTTAAGGGAAAGTTCATAGCCCTAAGTGCCCACTTAAAGAAAACAGAGAAAGCACACATGGCAGACTTAACAGCCCACCTGAAAGCTCTAGAAAAAGAAGAAGCAGACTCACCTAACAGGAGTTGAAGACTGGAAATAATCAAACTGAGGGCAGAAATCAACAAAATAGAATCACACACAAAAAATAATCCAAAGAATCAATGAAACAAAAAAGCTGGTTCCTGGAGAAAATCAACAAGATTAATAAGCCCCGATCCAAACTAATAAAACAGCAGAGAGACAATATGCAAATTAATAAGATCAGAAATGAAAATTGGACATAACCACAGACACAGAGGAAATTCAGAGAATAATTACATCTTACTACAAATGCGTGTATGCCACAAAACTGGAAAATGTAAAAGAAATGGACACTTTTTTAGATAAATACCATATACCAAAGTTAAATCAGGACCAGGTGAACAATCTAAATATAGACCTGTTAGTCGCGAAGAATTAGAAGCTGTTATCAAAAACCTCCCTACCAAAAAGAGCCTAGGACCAGATGGATTCAATGCGGAATTCTACCAGAACTTTCAAGAAGACCTAATACCTATACGCCTTAATGTATTTCACAATATAGAAACAGAAGAGTCGTTACCAAATTCCTTTTATGAAGCTACAGTTACTCTGATACCAAAACCACACAAAGATTGTACCAAGAAAGATTATTACAGGCCAATCTTACTCTTGAACATCGACGCAAAAAATCCTTAACAAAATACTGGCAAACTGAATCCAAGAACACATTAGAAAAATTATCCATTATGATCAAGTAGGTTTCATCCCAGTGATGCAAGGCTGGTTCAACATATGAAAATCTATCAATGTAATCCATCATATAAATAAACTGAAAGAAAAAAACCATATGATCATTTCATTAGATGCTGAAAAAGCATTTGACAAAATTCAACATCCCTTTATGATAAAAGTCTTGGAGAGATTACGGATACAAGTATCATACATAAATATAATAAAAGCTATATAAAGCAAGCTGACAGCTAACATAAAATTAAACAGAGAGAAACTCAAAGTCATCCCACTAAGCTCAGGGAACACGCCAAGTCTGTCCACTCTCCCCATACCTCTTCAGTATAGTGCTTGAAGTTCTAGCAATAGCAATAAGACAACATAAGGGGGATCAAAGGGATTCAAGTTGAAAGGATGAAGTTAAGCTTTTGTTATTTGCAGATGATAACAAAAGTGACCCCCAAAACTCCACCAAAGAACTTTTACAGCTGATAAACACCTTTAGTAATGTGGCCGGATACAAGATCAACTCCAAAAAAATCACTCACCCTCTTATACACAAAGGATATGGAAGAAGAGAGGGAAATCAGAGAAGCATCACCTTTCATGATAGCCACAAACAGTATAAAATATCTGGTGTAACTCTAACCAAGGAAATGAAAGATCTATTTGACAAGAAGTTTAAGGTGTTGAAGAAAGAAATTGAAGAGGATACCACAAAATGGAAGGATCTCCCTTGCTCTTGGATTGGGAGGATCAACATAGAAAAAATGGCAATGCTACCAAAGGCAATTTATAGATTCAATGCAATACCCATCAAGATCCAATCAAAATTCTTCATAGATTTTGAGAGGACAATAATCAATTTTATATCAAATTGTTAATTTTATATCAAATTTGTTAAGTTATAACAAAAAACTCAGGATAGCCAAAACAATCCTATACAATAAAGGATCTTCTGGAGGCATTACCATCCCTGACTTCAAACTATATTACAGAGCTACAGTAATGAAAACTGTGTGGTACTGGCATGAAAACAGAGACCAATAAAATCGCATAGAAGACCTGAATTTTTCCCCACAAATATGATCACCACATTTTCGATAAAGGAGCTAAAAGTATACAATGGAAGAAAGAAAGCCTTTTTTAACAAATGGTGCTAGCACAACTGGATGACAACCTGTAGAAGAATGAAAATAGACCCATATCTATCACCATGCACAAAACTCAAGTCCAAATGGATCAAAGGCCTCAATATCAATCTGAACACACTGGAACCTGTCAGAGAAAGTTGGAACTACCCTACAACATATTGGCACAGGAGATCGCTTCCTATGTATACCCCCAGCAGCACAGACATTAAGGGCAACATTGAATAAATGGGACCTACTAAAACTGAGAAGCTTCTGTAAAGCAGAGGACACTGTCACTAGGAAAAACAGGCAACCTACTTACTGGTAGAAGATCTTCACCAACCATGCAACAGACAATGGTCTGATATCCAAAATATGAGAGAGAACTCAAGAAACTAAACTTTAAAATGCTAATTAACCCAATTAAAAAATGTGTCACTGAACTGAACAGAGAATTGTCAACAGAAGAAGTTCAAATGGCCAAAAGACACTTGAGGTCATGCTCAACCTCCCCCTTAGCGGTCAGGGAAATGCAAATCAAAACAACTTTGAGATATCATCTTGGACCTGTCAGAATGGATAAATCAAAAACACCAATGATAGCCTTTGCTGGAGAGGCTTTGGAGGAAGAGGTACCCTCATCCATTGCTGGTGGGAATCCACTCTCATGCAACCACTTTGGAAATCAGTGTTTCGTTTTCTCAGGAAATTTGGCATCAACCTACCCAAGACCCAGCAATGCCACTCTTGGGAATATATCCAAGAGATGCCCTATCATATGACAAAAGCATTTGTTCAACTATGTTCATAGCAGTATTATTTGTAATAGCCAGAACCTGGAAACAACCTAGATGCCCTTCAATGGAAGAATGGATGAAGAAAGTGTGGAATATATACACATTAGAGTACTAGGCCGTGGTAAAAAACAATGACTTCACAAATTTTGCATGCAAATGGATGGAAATAGAAAACACTATCCTGAGTGAGGTAACCCAGACCAAAAGAGATGAACATGGGATGTACTCACTCATAATTGGTTTCTAGCCATAAATAAAGGTCACGGAGTCTATAACTGGTGAACCAAAAGAACCTAAATAAGAAGATGAACCCAATGAAAAACATATAATTATCCCCTTGGCTATGGGAGGTAGACAAAATTGCCAGGGAGAAAATTAGGATCTTGGGGGTGGGGTGGGATGGGGATAAGTGGGGATGGAGAGAGAATGTGAGCAGGGGAGGGTGGGGGGAACTTTGGGAAATGGGATGATTGGGATAAAGGAAGGTTGGTTAGGGGAGCAAGGGAGCACAATTCTTAGTTAAGGGATCCACCTTAGGGTTGGCAAGAGACTTGAACCTAGAGTGGTTCCAGGAGCCCAAGGCGATTTCCCCAGTTAGTTCCTTGGGCAGCTGAGTATAGAAAACCTGAAATGACCCTATCCTATAGCAATACTGATGAATATCTTGCATATCACCATAGAACCTTCATCTGGTGATGGATGGAGATAGAGACAGAGACCCACACTGGAGCACCAAACTGAGCTCCCAAGGTTCCAATGAGGAGCAGAAGGGGGGAGAACATGAGCAAGAAAGTCGGGACCAGAGGGGTGCACCCACCCACTGAGACAGTGGGGCTGATCTATTGGGAGCTCACCAAGGCCAGAAGGACTGTGACTGAAAAAGCATGGGATAAAATCAGACTCTCTGAACACGGAGAACAATGAGAGTGGATGAGAATCCAAGGACAATGGCATGGGGTTTTGATCCTACTTCATGTTCTGCCTTTGTGGGAGCCTAGCCGGTTTGGATGTTCACATTCCTAGATATGGATGCAGGGGGGTTGACCTTGGACTTTCCATAGGGCAGGGAACCCTGATTGTTCTTTGGACAGGAGAGGGAGGGCGAGATGAGTGGAGGGAGGCGGAGAAGGGTGAGAGGAAGGGGAGGGAAATGGGAGGCTGGGAGGAGGCGGGATTTTTTTTCCTTTTTCTCAATAAAAAAAACTAAATTAAAAAAATGGTGATCTTACCAAAAGAAATCTACAGATTCAAATCAATCTTTATCAAATATTCCATGAAATTCTTCACAGATCTTGAAAAAAACAAGATTTAGTTTAACACAGAGAAAAAAAAACTCAAGATAGCTTAAACATTTATGTAAAATAAAGAAAATTCTGGATGAATCATAATCTGTTAATTCAAGCTCTATTATAGAGCTTTATAATAAAAATCATTATGTATTTGCATTAAAAACACAATTGTGGATCAATGAATTGAAGATTCTGATACCAATCCACATTTTTATGAGCATGTGATTTTGAACAAGAAGCTAAAATTATTCAATGAATAAATGAACACATCTTCAATTAATTGTGCTGGCTTAAATGGATGTTCTTTGATAGAGAAAGGCAAATGTATTCTTATCTATGATCCTGTGAAAAATTAAAGGCAACGTTGATAAAAGACTTCAAGATTAATCTAGTTGCACTGAAAATTATAGAAAATGAAAAATAGCCTTGAATTCATTATCCCAAAAGTCAGTGTTAGGAGAATCCATTGCATCTCATATATCAGGAATGAAGACCACACTCCTCTTGTGTCACACACACTTATTCAGCTACTTGACACTCAAACAAAACATGTGCAAAATTTGCTCTTTTTTAGGAGAACTAACCTCATGGGTAAGATTAAAGTAAATGGATGAAGTAAGTGAATTAATTGTTCCAGTATAAAACCACAGTAACACACTGAAAGCAGAAAAATACACACCTAAAATAACAGACTACAAAGCAATCACTTAAGCCTCTCTCTCTCTCTCTCTCTCTCTCTCTCTCTCTTTCTCTCTCTCTCTCTCTGTATTTCTCTTTCTTTCTCTCTCTTTCTCACAAACACACACTCACAACCACATATACAGAATGTAAAATGACACCGATGCTCTATGTTCAATGCCAAAGGAAACTAGACATTAGAGTTTTCTCTAATTCTTAGTAATTTGCTTTTACCCTTAGTAATGTTTTTTATATCCCAACAAGAACTCTTTCCCTTACTAGGTCATGAGTTTAGATATGCAGCATGATTACTACTAAGAACATTGGTAAGCTTATTTGAGAAGTCCACTCTCTCTTTGGCTGAAATTATATTGTCCTTCCTCCTTAATATGCTGAGTCTTGGGAACAACATTTTTGCCAAAAACAACTCTTTATTCTTGAGGACAAATTATGAGGTCTCAGCAGGAGCTTGTTTTGTAATTTTTCTAAAATACTGTTCCATATATCTTGACCCAACAGTTTTTTTTTCTGTTGTAACAGAAGAAGAGATAGTTGATTAAATAAGGCCCTCTGCAATTCAATATCTTGGTAAACTTTGTTTGTGGGTGCCTTATCAGTGTAATTACAATCTGATCTTTATGCATAAGCTGATATAGTGGAACATATTCACTGTGGTTGGATGCCTACTCAAACCTTGATGCAGAGGAAGGATTTTGGTCTTAAGCTCAACTTGATATGTCAAGCTTATTGGCATCCATATTATGCCTGCCACTTCCTGAAAGTAGAAAAATGCATAGGGAGTAGGCAGGATGTTATTGGATGGAATGAAAAGTGAGAAGGTATGAAAAACTGTACATGGTATGCAAAATAATTGAAAGAAAAAACAAATGAATAAAATGGGAAATACTTTGTTGTGAAAAGTAGATCAATCCTTTTTATGATTGCTGGATAATATGTTCTTATAACTTTAGTAACCTTACATTATTATGTCTTTTGGAGGCTTCCCCCATTATCCCATCTTTATTTCCTCATAATAATAGCTAGGACATCCTATGTTTACTTCAGGCAATAATAATACTGTGATTTCTTCAAAATATTTAGGTGTAGCAGGTCCTTTTGTTTATGTGTTGCTTTCATTAGTGAATAAAGAAAATGATTTGGACCTACAGTATAGCTGTAGAAGAACATAGCTAGGTGGAGAAAAGTAAACTAAATGCTGGGAAAAAGACAGGTGGAGTCATAGAGTGGCTCCATTATACCACTGAAGATAGAGGCAGAGAATCTTATCTGGTAAGCCATTGTCATGTGATGATATACAGATTAATAAAAGTGGGTTAACTAATATATGAGTTAGCCAATAAGAATCTAGAGCTAATGATTTAATTAATAGTTTCTCTGTGATTATTTTGGTTCTGTGAGGTAAATCAAAGAAACGACCCTCTCCTCCTACACTATTTGAGGCTTGATTTCCTCAATAGACTGGTTTCTTCCTTGCCCTTTTGTGAATGTTTTGAAGCCATAACCTATCTAAGAGCATAAGTTTGCATTATGCTACTGAAAATTGCACATGTGATCCTGTGCCATCTTCACCAGGGTAGCTTTTTGTGTATGATAATACATGGATGAAAGACTATCTAAATTATTACCCTTAAGATTCTATACTGTGGTTTCAGAAATTAGGAGTGAAATGCTACAAAATTAAAAATAAATTAGGGAGGTGGACAAAATGCTTTAATCCCTGCACTCACGAAGCAGAGCCAAAGGACATTTGTAGGCTGTGGCTGCTTGCTCGTTTCTGGCTGTCCCGACCATGAAATTATCACACAGAAACTAGATTATTTGCAATACTGTTTGGCCAATAGTTTAACTTATTTCTGGAACTTTTATATCTTAAATTTACCTATTTCTATTTATCTGTGTATAGCCAGGTAGCTGTGCTTTACCAGGTAAGCATTTGTCTGGTGTCTGTCTCTGGCACGGCAACCTGGCTTCTCCCTCTGAATCTGCCTAACTTTCTTTCCTCTATCTGCTTACCACTTGCCCTATTCTTCTAATCCACTGACTCAAACAGGTTTATTCACTGATCAATAAAAGCTACATGATGACAAAAGGCCTTCCCATACCAGATCACTGTAAGTTCTAGGTCATCCTAGTCTACAGAGTGAGTGTGAGGACAGCCAAAGATATACAGAGAAACCATGTCTCAAAAAAAAAAATCCCAGAAAAAAACAAATGAAAAAAAGTTTCAGTTATATTTGAATATAATTTTGTGATGTAAACTCTGGAGTCAGTGAAACATGGACACATGAAAGTATTCTGATTGTGCAATTTTAAACAACATTGCACCCAGCCACTTAATAATTCAAAGCAAAGCAAATGCACAAGATAGTCATGAACACATGAATACTTCCTAATTACACATGAGATTTTTCATGACAACCCTGGAGAAACACCAACCTCTTTTAGCTGTGTTCATGATATTTCTTTATCTTCTGAACACAGTCTACGAACCTTCTGGACTACTGGCATTCACAAGTACAAGCTTGGAGAACTCAACTGGAGCTTGTTATTGGAGTCAACTCTCATCCCTCTATGTATGCTATGTATATAGCATTCAGCTGACAATTGTATACATTTATGTGGTTATGATGCCTGTAGTGGTAGGCTCAGAACCTGAGCTGACTTTACCAATCCTGATCCCAATGCTTATTGCATCTTGAAGCAGGGATAGGATTTAGAACCTAACCCCAATGTGATAAAACATGGTCTGTTGACTCCCATAGGATACCTGATGCTTTCTTCATGGAGAAAGAGTGATATAAAGAGGTGGTATATGGAAAGTGGGTGGAGTGATCTGGAAAACAGAAGATAATTTGTAGCAAAATATGGATGGTATGAACAATTAAAAAAACATTAAATAAAAATATAATTTTACTGAGAAATATATGCCTCTTTTCTGATTGTCGGGCTATAATCTTTTTTTTACCTTCAGCTATCATTGGTTCTTATTTCTGTGTGCATATTCCACTACACATCCATTTTTTCTTAAGTCTTGGAAAGAGCTAATAGTAGATAGGTTATCTTACATCTATTGTATAAAAGAATTAGAGTGTGATGTCTATTGATTGATTAAATGATGGCTTCCTTTCTAGGGAAGAAGCAAGATGACACAGCATTTTGCTACTTAATGCCACACATGTGCTATTAAAACTACAAGTGAAATATGCAGTTGAAGCTACAGGTCTCCAATTTCTTTGTATTGATAATGCAAGAGGTTGTTTGTTTGCAGAAAACTTACCTGACATGTAGTTGCTCCATGAAATCAAAATTCAATTGTCCTAAAAAGAGATATTTAAAAATGAAATAAGGAAATAGTAAAGAAAAAGAAGAAAGCAAGAAATAAAAAAAGCAAAGAAGGAAAGGAAGGGGAAGTGAAGAAAGGAAGGAAGGAAAAAAGGAAGGAAGGGGAGAAATAAAGAAAAGGAAAAAGGAAGCAAAGCATGAAGATAAACTATGAAAAATTAAAAGAATGAAAACCACATGATTCCAAGTGTAATTGTAATAGCAAGGAGTAGAAACACACAATAGAAGATGAGTTATGTAATGTGTGAAATAGGCAAGGCAATAGAAATGGAAAATCTAAGAGGTAAATAAGAACCAGTAGTAGCTGAAGTTAAAATGATTATAGCCCAGCAATCAGAAAAGAGGCATATATTTCTTTCTCAGTAAAATTATATTTTCTTTCTTTCTTTCTTTGTTTATTTTTCATATCATCCATATTTTGCTACAAATTATCTTTACAATTGAATAAAGAAGTGCTATTATTTAGTTAGTAATGCATAGTAATACATTCATACATAAATATAGATATACATATATTATAAAATCTGCTACAGTTGCTAATATATTTATATAATATATATCTTCTTGTAAGTAAATATTCTTTGTTAAAATTAATGAGAAAAAGTTCATGAAATTCTAGAAAAGTATAGTTCCTTTGATAGACTCTGATGTTGATTTTTATGTAATTAAAAGAAAGAAATATTAATATTCACTGAATGATTTGCTAATCCCTTTAGATGACTTTCTCACATTCTCAGAACACCAGCGGTTCTTCTTCTTTGTGTAGTTTGGAGGTCACCTGGTGTTTTATTCATACACTTTAGCACATCTATTATCCGTTAGTTTTTTTTTTTTTTTTTTTGGTTTTTCGAGACAGGGTTTCTCTGTGGCTTTTGGAGCCTGTCCTGGAACTAGCTCTGTAGACCAGGCTGTTCTCGAACTCACAGAGATCCGCCTGCCTCTGTATCCGTTAGTTTTGATAAGGTTGTCATACTTGTAAAATTGTGTAAGACTGAAGGGTAAATTCTTGCATAATTTGCAGGATTGCTGTCCACAAAAAAAGGGAGAAATAACTTCGAATCACATAATAAATACAAATTTAAACATTTCTCACTTTGCACATTAGAACATTCACTCTACTACAAGGTGAAAGACCAAACTAGTAAGGACCTGTTGAGACCTCAAAAATAAGTAAGGTGATGGTTTAGAGAGGCCATAAAGACCCAGGATCACAGTATCTTCCTTTATATAGTTAGGATTTCTGTGTTCTATTCTGAGAAGAGAGTCAGGAAGTTCACGCTAGGTTTTTTCTCACACAATAGCTATATGTTGACTCCCTGGTAGTTATAACTTTGTTTTTCTGTTAAAACTGTCCACAAAAGTAACTTGGAAATGTGTTTATATTTTTTTCTTGGTCAAGAATTCCAGAGTTCTGGTTACATACACTAGAAATGATACTCTTAACTTTAGTAATATATTTTAAGAAAAAATTAGAATTCAAAAACAGAAAGAACCCCTATTTTCTCCCTGCAAAAGAAATTTACATTTAATTAAAACTCTTCCATGGGATAAGAATAGTTATGAGTATATGAGCATATAAAAACATACCACACCAATGCTCAGAATTATAAAAACATACAAACACACATACACAACATATAATAAATGGTAATATTTATAAAAGAGTACAATATTAGGTGGCCTATAGCATGAAGCAATTCTGAAGGCCTCTCAATATCCACCTTATTTGAAGACTAGAGTACTGTTTCAACATATGAAAACAATTTCTGAAATGCAATGTGTAGTTTAACTCATTATTCAGCACTGCTCATGCTGGGCATTTATAAAGAAAAAAAAAGAAAAAGGAGTAAAAGGAAAAAAAAAACAAAGAGAGAAGAATAGATGAAGAAAAACCAAAAAAAAAGAAAAACAGAAGGAAAGCTCCATCCATAAAATACATCTACTTTATCTTAGGAAATAAAGATTTCACTCAATTTAAACACACAGAAAGGAACCAAAAATGTACCTAGTAATCAAAAAAAATAAACCAATTCTGATTTGGAGTATAATTTTACCTAGAAAATTAAGCTGCTGTTGCATAGTTTTACTCATTTTGATAAGACATGAAAAAATACCTTCCCCTTACCTGTGTAACAAGGAAATGCTACTATTTTATGTAATTCTGTGATTTTCACAGTTTGAGTTAATGGAATAATTTCAGATTTAAAGGTTGAACAGTAATCACCTTTATATTTCACTCAAACATTCCTCTTGTGAAATTGGCATCACCCTAATGTTCCAAGATCATATGAATAGTAATATAAATGGAAGTATATCCTTAGGTAGTGAATAGTACAGTAGTTGCATATAGAAATATATTGACAGTGGGAAATGAGGCAATGCTTATGACCTATCAGTATGCAACAGAAGCACCCTGTCATGTAGGGGCATAGAAGAGCTAGGCTATTTTCAGGACCTTAGAATCAAAATGTCTTATAATGAATTCAATTTTCCCAGGTTGTAGTGACATTCTAGTTCAAACCTTGTAAATACCTTCAGATAGATGATGTTGAGCAGCACCCAAATTTGAGAAAAATCACATTATCCATCAAGCTCAGTCTCATCTGTGAAATGGCTTAAATTGTTTCTGAACATAGGAAAGAATACCACACTCACCCTGTATTGAGTTATTGCCTCTTAGTCAAGAGATTTACTTGTCTTGCATGAGGACATTAAATAGCAATAGTCTTTTGCAGGTATTTCTCAGACTATATTCACAGAAATTAGGTAACCTTGCATTGGGCAATAATTCCCATGCCTAAGCCTTTTCCATGGCTTTATTATTGATTGGAATTGGAAACTCACTTAAAATGTGGGTTCACATTAAAAGGTGTACAATAGTATGACTTCAGAACCTTAAAATACTCAGCTGCTTCTCAGCTGTTATCTGCTTCTTGAGCTACTGATATGAGTAGAGAGTATTTGACCAGGGTTCCCATATAGCCATTATAACCTAACAGTCTGTCATTATATAGTAAAGTTACACATGCTAAACCAACCACATTCACTCACGTTCTCTAACTATATCCTCCTTTAGTTTATCAGAGCCTCTTTCTGAGGTGTAACTGTTTTTATACCCCTTATACCACATTTAAATACTATACAGTCTAGCACACATGTAAGTGAAAGCATCACTTTCCTGGCCATTCTGGCACACTAATGAGCACTTAGATATATATCTCACATATTTCCCAAATAGTGACAATAGTTGTGTGCCTCTGAATCAATCATCCCATTGTAATTCAACAGGAAAAAATTGAGCTTCATACTTTTTTTAATGTGAACTTGACCCCAACATCAAGCTACAAATAAGTAGAAAAAAAATTGATGAGTGGATAAATGTTCACATATGAAGAAACACTGATAGACAATAAGGAACAGACTAATACATACCTTCACTTAAATGATGCACACACACACAAGCACATGTACAGGAGATAAAAAATGATACTTATTATCAAAAGCTCACATGCTCACATATATTCTTTGCCTTTGGTAAATGAAGGTGAAAATTTTCTTTAGATTCTTAATATGTTGCTTTCTTTTCCTTGGGAAAAGCTTATATTACCCTCAGATAAAGTCTACCCCTTGCCAAGT